>MJUU01038402.1:115718-131469 GCA_002080025.1 Modiolus philippinarum | reverse complement strand
GGGTGGGGCAACAATGACCAAAACTAAGCCAAACCTTTCTTTTGTACCAAAGAACATTATGTTAAAATTTCATAAGGATTGATCTACTGGAACTAAAGTTATTGACCAAAAACTAAAGTGTCTACAGACGACGACGACAACGACAACAACAACGACAACGACGCCGACGACAACGACGACGACGACGACGACAGCACCATACCAATATACGACCGCAAAAATTTTTGCGGTCGTATAAAAACAAAAGGCCATTGACTCTTACAAAAACAAACTTAATCAGGATCTGTAAAGTCACATACCATAATCAGAAGGCCAATGATTCTTACAAAATCAAACTTAATCAGGATCTGTAAAGTCACATACCATAATCAGAAGGCCAATAACTCTTACAAAATCAAACTTATTCACGGTCTGTAAAGTCATATACCATAATCAGAAGGCCAATAACTCTTACAAAATCAAACTTATTCACGGTCAGTAAAGTCATATACCATAATCAGAAGGCCAATAACTCTTACAAAATCAAACTTAATCAGGATCTGTTAAGTCACATACCATAATCAGAAGGCCAATAACTCTTACAAAATCACCATAATCAGAAGGTTAATAACTCTTACAAAATCAAACTTAATCAGGATCTGTAAAGTCCAACACCAAATACGATATAAAAAAATCCAACCCAAATCCAAGAATCAATAAAAAAAAATATCAAAATGTACCATGTGCAGGTAAATATCACAGATCAACATATCAGGTAAACAAAATCTAGAAAGCTGTTTGTTGTGGAATGAAGGTATGTTGGAAAAGCATTTTACTATAAACACTTTTAGTTGCAGGTGTATAATTACAATCTGAGGTAATTTTTAAAAGTGCAACTTTGTTTCCATTGTTTTTTTTTTTTCATTGGAACAGGAATGTTTTATAACATCTTTTGGAATTCATGAAATTCTACTTGTGTTTCATGTTAAATGGGATCTACAGAATTTAGTTCACTTAAAATCAAATGAAAAATAACAAAAAAACAAGTGGCATGGCATTAACACAGACTACTTATAAATTATTTTCAAGATATTTTCTATAAGTAGCTGCCACATGTCTTATTACCTAAAATTCAGGACATTCAAGGGCCATTTATAACTCTTCACTTTCTTCTCTGAACCCCAAATTCTCCTAGATTTATAATAAGCAACTTACATATCAAGTTTGGAAACAGTATTAAATTTAGTAACAAGTTGTCAATTTACAAATTTTCAAAGTTTAAAGGACAAGGGGAATAATTCCAGAATAACTTGTATTCTATTTAGTTAACAGGATATTGAACCCTAAGACTGACACATGTCGTGCAGGCACATATACAAACTACATGTGCTTTCATCCCAAGATCAGTATTATATGTTACATTCGCTAACGAACATGCTCCGTACATAAACAAACATGCAAAATAAACACCATATATATTTTTCGTCAAATGTACATATCATATTATAATACTACATGTACTTGAAGAAAGAAATCATTAAATTTGGGAATGGGAAAACCAAACTTAGAAATATTTTACAAAAACTGGGATTTCTGAAAATATTGAAATAATAATATGGTAAAGGTTAGAGGTTATGAAATTAAGAAAAAACATCAAACATAGTGAGTATGACAACAACAAAAATGTATGCATTTACTTGTTTGTGAATTATACTTTTGGAATTCCTCACTAATTTTTTAACACAATATCTGTTCCCAAAAAATTCTGAAAACACAATTTTTATCAATATGTTAAGTGGAGTACATACATGTACTAAAGTACGCACAACGAAATTTGCCGCAACTTAAATCGATGTAGCTAATTTGTTTTAAATAAGACCCTAATAAAACATATATGTATCATTTTCTAATTTTTTGCCGCTACTCTTGGTATATTTACCGATATAATCAAAGTTCAAATAAAAATATTTTCCATAGACTTTAATGTTAATTTCTTACAAATTTTAAAGAAATTCGATGTGGGAGTGATTGATGAATGATTTACGCAAACCAACAAACCAATGAAAAGACACAAAATTGATTGCCGGTGGATTTCTTATTTGCATATAGGGTGCTTGTTTGTTGTTTATTCGGGTGGCCAATGAACAAACAGAATTTTTATTTGTTTACTAATTTACATAAAAATGTTTAGGTAAATATGAGAATAAAATTTGCAGATCCAATATCCAGTTACCATTTACTTTTATTAAAATAAATTTGTTAACAGGTAAAAATTTTTGTTGACACTTTGTCAAGTAATTACATAATTAATTTTTTGCTTGGCAATCGAGATTAACTCCCGACCCACGTGTTTTAATTAATCGATATACCCCAGGGCATTATAACAATAAATACAGGTGTTCAGTTAACCCAGTTATACTCCCTCTGTTTTCGACTCAAATTTTCTGTTAAAATAACATAGAAGGGTAATGGAAAACTTTTTAACCCTTTGTTGTAAAATCATGGTAATGCATGGCATGAAGCGGCAAAAAATTAGCTTTCCATTGGTGTATGCCATGTCATCCTTTAACATTTACTTTAAAAGATATTTGGAGAAAAGTAGCGGCAAATTTCGTTGTGGCTACTTTAGTATTTCCTATATGAACAATGAATAGTTAGAACTCACAAGTACTGTTTCTGAATATAAATCTCATTTAATAGGTTTATGTTTTTGTGTACTATAAACCAAAAATTTTCAAGAGCAATTTATTTTTGTGATCTTTGTGAGTGAGAAAATAGCATGAAAATAAATCGTCGAAAATATCATAATTCCTTTATTAAATGCATTCAAGAAAATTGAAAATCATAAAAACTAGTAAACGCGAAGTTCACCTTGAGGGACAAAAACACAAAACAAAGTATCCGAAAAAATAAGTTGGTTTACAGCAAGTTTCAGGGGTGATTTGATATAAAAAGAAAACATCCTGTGAAATGGTAAGCCTTCAGTGAGGGAGATTACCGTTGGGGTCAAACTAGAGACTTTTAAAAATTGGTATTTGTTACTCTATAGCAAAAAGTTAAGAAAAGTCAGCTTTAGGGTGATTTTGTAAATAAATAATTAAATTTTGGTGGCAGTGAAAATAAATATTCTAATTCTAGTTGTCTTGAAAATAAATAATTTAATTTGATTTGATGAATAAAATTTTTTATTGAAAATGCCAATAAATAATTTTACCTTACATTGGGTGAAAATAAATAATTTGTTAGAAAGATAAATTTTCTAAATGAAATCGCCCAAGGCTACCCCTGAAAATCCCCTTAGTTTTGATTGTATCCTATATACATGTACTGGTACTGATTTAGAAAACGCATACTGCTCCAAGTGCAAACATATCTCTGGTAAATTTGAAAATTTTAATAAGGTTGTCTTAATTTGTTAAAATTAAGGATGAAACTTCAGTATAGTACATGTTTACTTACCATCTTTGTCAGTTGAAAGCTTGAAAAATTTAGTTATACATTGTAACCTGAAAAAGAAATATATATACATGTACATATCAGAATGCAAAAAAAAATTAAGTTATACAAACATGACAAATGTACATTGTACGAGACTCTTTGGAGCCACCAAATTGAAGAAAATCAGTGGTTACAGTTCGGCCATATTATTTGATTAAATTACTGAAACCAGTAACAAATAATAATCTAAACATAGAAAGCAGCCACAGCCTGCTAAGCTTACCTCATTGAGCAGCATTGTCACATGTTGCACATGTCAGTAAAAAGGAATGGATTATAATCATTCTTTTTAACAGATTCAGTCAAGTTTAAAATGTAAGTCACAGACAGCATCCCAAGCATGCAGTTGTTATCCCAAAATGAATCATACATACCAATATGATTGATGTGGGACATGTCAGTAAGTGAGAATGGACTTAAACCATTCTACCTAACCAAGTCGCTCAGGCCTAAAATGTAGGTCACAGACAGCATCCGAAGCATGCATTGTTGTTGACTTCTTGTCATCCCAAAATGCATCATAAATACCAATATGGTTGATGTGGGACTTGTTAGTAAGCGGGAATGGACTTTAACCATTCTACCTAACCAAGTTGCTCATGCGTAAAATGTAGGCCAAAGACAGCATACAAAGCATGCATTATTGCTGTAATCCCAAAATGCATCATACATTCCAATATAATTGATGTGGGACTTGTCAGTAGGCAGGAATGGGCTTTAACCATTCTTCCTAACTGGACACTGATGCCAACGCTAGGGGTATCACATAATTAACACTAGGAAACCTTTTTGCCTAATATAACCCACTTTTGGCTAATTTAACATTAAAACACCTAAAAATTAGCCTATTTTCGTTGAATTAGACTTTGACAGTTATTTTAGCCAATTCCCATTATTTCTTGTGTCCACATTAAATTAGACATTGTCACTGTAAAAATTAGCCATGTCCATGTTAAATTAGACCTTTTTGGGATAAATTGAATACACATCACTGTTATTATTCATTCGAAAAATGTCAAATTTAACCTGGACATGGCTAATTTTACAGTGACGAGTCTAATTTAAAATGGACAAGGATAATGTAACGAGGATTGGCTAAAAATTAGGTGTTTTCTGTTAAATAAGCCAAAAACAGATTGTATTAGCAAAAAAGGTTCACCAGCGTAAGCCCCCCTCACTTCCTGAGGTGAGCTAAAAACCGATGTGAGAAAATAAACCTACAACGGCCGTTTTATTTTGCCGGTCATCAGGACCGTCACAAACAATAAATTTGATGGACCTAGCTGTTTTTTTGGCAGTCAGGACCAACGATTTTCGCAAACTCTGTATTTAAATGAAACTCTGACTATACATTTGGAACATCAATATTAACATCATATCCAAATTTCAAGGTCATAGTTATTATAAAACCAAATAAATAACAATTGACAAGAATTTCAAAAATTAGTGGTCTTTGACATTTTCACTAAATTTACCAAATTTGGCACCGAAGTCAAAATTGTAAATTCTTATCTTGGATTCCAAAAGCAATTCAAGTTATTTCCAATGAAAATGCAAACCACAAAATGAAAATTATACATAAAGTTCCAGTCATATGCTGAGTACTTAAAAGTTTTACACCTTTTGGCCCCTTAAGGGCATGCCCCCAGGGGTCATACCAAATGTCCACTATCAGAAGCAAATAAAATATACATAATGGAACTCATATAGAAAGTTTCAGCTTCCAAACATAATACTTCAGAAAATTTCACATATCACTGGATTACTCGAAATGCAATTTCACTCATTATTCCACCCTGAGGGCAAATTTCAAAATTCCGAAACATTCGGCACAGACTACTTTTATAGTGTTACTTATACCCTTAAAACAAGGTTTCTGCAACTTAAAGTGAAAGTCTGCGATTTTTTACTTTTCACCTAATTTGATTTATTTCATATCTAAAAGGCTTCATGCAAAATTGCAGTAATGTATCTTTTTTATTAAGGAAGATATTTGTGGTTAAAAGCTGGTTGAAGTTCATTATGGGTATCGCCATTTTGGATCGGAAGTGACGAAATATTGATACAAATTATTATAATTTGTACCTCTAACAATTACGGAGAAGACACGATTTGTAAAAAGGATTCTGGGTAATCCTTGGTGTGACCAAAAACCGGACAAATTTTCAAATTGGACTCGACAATAGATATGCAAATCTGTAATATGATCGTGAGCATGGCATACAGGCTTAAAATTTCATTAAACATATGATTAATATATCCCACATTTTATAAAAGTCTACATATTAAGTGATAATTTTCATTCTTGTCAAATTTCAAGTTGAACGTTATCGAAATAAGTTTGAATACCCTGCTGTCTAAAGCTAACTAAACAGCTACGGCAAAAATAAAAATAACTATGTTCTTCTTGCCAGGTAACACACACAATGAAATAGAAGCCTTGGATACAGGTGTTAAGGCTCAGGTACACATATTTTGTTTATTGGCCCAATCAACACACATGTCACTTGCTAGGTAGGGTCATAAATCACTCTTTTTAATGCAGAAATTGTCAATATCAGTAACTTCATTCGAGGAAAGTGATTTTAAGTATTTTTTAATAAAAACACGTATTAATGTGGGAAAAAATAAATAAATAATAAAAAAAAAACATCATTCAAAATTAGTTTTTTTGTTTTGTCAAAGTCTTATAATATAATAAAAATGATGATATCAATAATTATTCAAATAATTTATCAACATTGTAATTTAAGATCGAACACAGAAGTCTTTGTTTTCAATAAATAAGGTTTGTACAAAAATAAGACAATAAATATAAATGTTGAGTTGGCAATAATTCACATTCTACACTGCTTAGTTATATTTTTGAAAAAGAAAAAAAAACTAGCATATCATACTTCAAAAAGACGAAAGGGACAAGAATTGAGTTTGGTATAGATGCATAAATTTTGTAAAAGTTTTATCAGACTGTAAAATGATTTAGACATATTTCCAAATGGTAAAGACCAGTCGGGGTGGGGTGAGGCAGGGTGGGGGTTGGGGTGTCCGAGACTTGGATGCCTCTTTTACTTGAATCTATATTTGTTTCGTGTAGATTTTTGGCCAAAAATGCCTTGAACAAAATCTTACCGACTTTTTTTAATATTTTGTTCCGAAAGCAGGTATTCCATTGGATTTTTGTGATGGTGTATCTGACCGAAGTATATCTGATTAGTCTGTCTGTGACTTACCAGAGCCTTACAAAAATCATATGACACGTTTAAACAGATAGGATATGACAGGACAAAAGGTTTTACTGTTCCAAATTCTTCACGCGATTAACAAAATTAAGACTTTTGCAACTTCTTACATCTGATTCAGTGAAACTTCTATTTCTTCAAAGCTTTCATGAGTGGAATAATTTATACATGTATTTTCCATAAACATAATATCCAATTTTGCATAATGGCTTTACATGTTCTTGTATCAAGTATAAGATGCATACCTTTGAAAACTGAGATGTGTATTCAAACTGCAACATCCATTATCTTTCAAAGTATTCAAACACTAATTTTAGGATTTCAATTATTTCTGTAATATTATAATTGTCACATTTTTATTTCATTTCATTTAATTTCTATGCGTGTTTGTTTCTTTTGCTATTTTTTATAATGTATTTTTTGTTTTATAATTTTTTCTCATGTATAGGCCTACCTATTAACGTTTTAGTTTGAATAAACATCACACATTTTGGTTTGAATAAACATTACAAAACTGAGAGTGAACTTGCACTTGGAGATGCTCAGGTATGTTGTCACCTGCGTTGTGTAATACCCAAATATACAAAGATACGACAATCATCCGGGGCATCCAGTTGGATTCTTTGTAGTGTAAAACTGTCAACAGTTATTTACAAAACATTCAGAATCGAGTCGCTATCCTAACATCTTTGCATAAATATACATATTGAGAATACAAAAAAATAAAGAATATAATGTAAGAGAAAATGGACACAACAGTACATCTGCCGTTGATCCAAATACTATGATCAATGTCCATTAACTGTTATTTTTTTATTATTTTGTTTTTTTAAGTATATAGGTGCAACAGAAATAGTTAGTTATGGTTGGAAGTTGAAACATGCATGTCTACACGGGCATCTACACAAAACCATCTCCCTACACTTACTTTCATTCTCCAAAATCACGAATACACGTACAAGATAATAACATCAATCGTTAATAGGTGATGCGACAGGTGAAGAAAGTGTAATTAGGCCAATTCACAGAATGTTACATAAAATAGGTAAACAATATCAAACATTATATTGCCTTTGTTTTGACAATTATTATACACAGTAGCTGGGTGCTTAAAATGTTTATAAAAATAACGTTAGACCCTGTGATTATATTGCATGATATCGTAACAGATTAAACACAAATTAAAAAAATGTCAAAAATCTTTTATGCAAAATAAGCAAAAATATATCAAAGTCATGAGTTGAACGCCGACTTTGTAAAAATGCAGTAACGAACTTTGTCATATTGTTAGTGATTGTTGTTGACAAACGCCTTATTACGGTACTCATTGGTTATTACTTGATGTCAGTATACATAGCGCCCTCTACACAATGTCACGTGGCCCTCCATGACCAGAGATTCAGTGAATAAAATACATTTTTTGCAACAATTGAGTTAAAAATGCAAAAATTGAAATATGTTATATGTGTCAGAACTACATAAGCTTTTCCGTATTTTTGCGGACTTTCACTTTAAGGTGTAGGAGGAGTTCTAGCTGAATCCTTTTTTTTTTAGTTTTTCGGACCCCCTAGAGGCCATGCCCTGAGGGGTTATACGAAAATTCCAAGGCCCTCTGTAAAGTTGCTACATAATATGAGAGTCAATTCCTGGGTTTCAACTTTCTAGCCCAAATAGCCTTGGAGATTTCTTCAATTATTACACAAATTCAATTTCACCAATAATTCCCCTAAGGCGTTTGACCGAAACTCTGAACCCCTAGTGTCATCCTCGTGCAGATCATACTCTAGTGTGGTGTCAAGTTTCAAATTTGTATCTCTTATAGTTCCAGAGTTCTCAGGGGCACTACACAAATATGTACATATGTACATACGGACTGCATTACATAATCCCACGCTTTCGTTAAGCGGGGGGATAAATAATCCTCTCTGTTCAAAAACTGTCTAAGATATATTATCTCTGGAAGTTCCATCTTTGAAGCAAACTGAAAAACTAGTCGGCAGGTCAGATTAATTTACATTTCCGTAGTTGTTTTTTTTTTTCGTTACTGTTTCATAGCGGTATTTATAGAGATTGGAAACTCCTGGTTAATCCTATGTAAAAATCGATAATAACATGCGTGTGTGAGATACCCTATGAGGTTAGTCAATTTTTTTTTATTCCCAACCATACAATTTTAATTAAAACTGTACAAAAATGCCCACAAAACGTTTTTTAATTGAATATCGACAAATTGTCATTGATATTGAGTGTAATATCAAGGTAACACAATTATTAAATGACGATGCATCAGTAACTAGAGGCTCACATGAGCCTGAATCGCTCACCTGGTCACTGGTTTTATTCATTGTCACCTATAGACCACCCATTCATACTTTAAATCAGTTCAGCAGATGTTACACTTTCATTCTTGGATGAGGTACAAACTAAAAATCACAAATTTGGAAGGGATCACCCAAAGACAATTGTAACCAAGTTTGGTTCAGTAGGTTCAGAGGAGAAGACATTTGAATGCATTTCCCATAGAGTCCCTATGTTAAACTATGTTCCACACTGGCAGCCATCTTGGATGAGGTAAGAACGAAAAAATCACAAACTTTAAACCCAAGGACTATTGTGACCAAGTTTGGTTCAATTTGGCTTGGTAGTTTCAGAGGAGAAGATCTTTGGATGAATTTCCCATAGGGTCCCTATGTTAAACTATGTTCCCCGCTGGCGGCCATCTTGAATGAAGTATGAACATAAAAATCACAAACTTTGAAGGAAAACATCTACAGACAATTGTAACCAAGTTTGGTTCAAATTGGCTCAGTAGGTTCAGAGGAGAAGACATTTGAATGCATTTCCCATAGAGTCCTTATGTTAAACTATGTTCCACACTGGCGGCCATCTTGGATGAGGTAAGAACGAAAAAATCACAAACTTTAAACGCGACCACTCAAGGACTATTGTGACCAAGTTTGGTTCAATTTGGCTTGGTAGTTTCAGAGGAGAAGATCTTTGGATGAATTTCCCATAGGGTCCTATGTTAAACTATGTTCCCCGCTGGCGGCCATCTTGAATGAGGTATGAACATAAAAATCACAAACTTTGAAGGAAAACATCTAAAGACTATTGTAACCAAGTTTGGTTCCAATTGGCTCAGTGGGTTCAGAGGAGAAGACATTTGAATGCATTTCCCATAGAGTCCCTATGTTAAACTGTGCTCCACGCTGGCAGCCATCTTGGATGAGGTACAAACGCAAAAATCACAAACTTTAAACATGTTAAAGGGGACCACCAAAGGACTATTGTGACAAAATTTGGTCCCAATTGGCTCAGTGGTTTCAGAGGAAAAGATCTTTGAATGCATTTCCCATAGGGTCCCAGGGTTCTCCATAGGCGGTTATAGCCGGCTTCCCCGACCAGCTATATTTTAAGCCGACCAGGTATAAAATTTGAAAGCTGGTCGGCAAAATCGAAAATTTTACACATATGGTACCTAATACTTGTCAATGATAAAATGAGTACAGGTAATTAACATAGTGTCAGATCATAGCCTCCAGGAACAGTGCCTTAATTAACCTTAATTATTTCCAGTTGTCATCAGTAGTTTGTTTACCTATGCACGTGGTCAAGTTGACATGTGATATGTGACAACCTAATTAAGGAATAGAGAACATATAATACATTTATAAGAGAGGCTGTGCTATTTGATTTATAAATAAAGCCCTAAAATTCACAAATCAAGATTGAAATAAGTCAAGCCTCGTCAAATTTTCACATGGATCAATAGCGCAATTACAATGTTGAGTTACGTCCCCTTGCATTGTGATGAAAATATGACTTAAGAACCTTTTGAATGAGATTTTTTAAGAAAATTTGTATACAAATGCTTATAAAATAAATAGTTTTACCAGTTTTTAGACTTAATATTGAATTTTACTAAAAACTCTACAAAACGTTGCAAATTCAAAATTTTTATTATACCAATCTGACAAAAGTTAAAAATACTTCTTAATGTTAACTGCTAACACTTGTAACTGATAATTGCACTGTGTCAAGTACATATATGTGAAAAGAAACAGAGGCAAAACAAATGAAAATCTTTTACTATAGATGTCCAAAGTGACAACATGTCTATGGGTTTTGATGTGTCTCTCCAGAGAAGTTTAACCCAACAGGATCTAAATGAAAAGTTGGCTAATGATAAAGCTCTCTGGGGTCATTGCACATTTACTTATTTGGAAACTGAGGAAAAAAAGTATTTCTAGATCAAACAGCAAAAGAACTAGAAAAAGCTCAATTCTTGAACAGGTCTGGTCGACCCTGGTTTTCCGAGTATACTCGAAAACCCAAGGAAACAATCCCATCATGCAATACCTGAGTAGAACTCTCCTGTCTAAAGGGTCAAATCTTATCGTTTTAAGTATTTTTGGCTAACTATTTCAAAAAAGAACATTTTTTTAAAAACTCTAATTCAATTTTATAACATTTATGTATCTTCATAAATTATGATATGAAAGTAGTACGTCTGATTTAGGATTTATTCGTCTCTTTGGTTTTTGAATATTGTCATTTGATTTTTTTTTTTTGGTTTGATTTTTTTTTGTATTATTTTAATTTATTTTGTTTGTTGAATTATTTTTTGTTTTACTTTTGCCTTATTTAAAGTGTAATCCTGTTAAATTCTGTGAAATTACATAAAAGAAGTTACAGAAGTAAACTAATAATCATTTGTTTCACTTTGTAAATTACTATTATAATTATCTAATCAATATTTAATCTGATTGCATTAATTTCTAAAATAATGGTATCCTTGTTTTGAAAATTAATAATTTAATTTTAAAAAGTATGGACAAGTAAAGCTGTACCCTGGAACTACCGTGACTTCGATTTTCTTATGATACTATTCAAACAATTCGGTTGTTAAATAACATAATTTTTGGATGATTGATGAAATTCTTGTGTATTTTTAAATCACAATTTTTTCCTTCATTTAAAACAACAAGGAGTTTTGTGTAAAAAAAAGGTTTAGCGTAATTTTATCATGATTGTATTTCTTCAATTATTATTATAGTCTGATGCAAACTTTGTAGAACCAGACACGAATCTGATAGAACAAATCTCTTTTATTTAGTTTGTAATCATTTTATTAAAAACAAAACTTAAATAGTGAACAAATGAGTTTAAAAAACGTAATAAAATATCATCTTCGCTAACTTCTGGTCATTTTTGTCGATCCAGAAGGGTTATGAGATGTGTCAACTTTCAGCTTCAATATCTCCGAAGTTGCACGGTAGAATTTCATTTTGCTCGGTAAATATTTGTATTAATGCTTTAAAGGCTTAATTATAAAATTTCAGGTGTGGCCGTCAACCCAATTAAGCTACAGGTGTAAAAAATCAGCGACAGGTAAACTTCCTTGATTTCCTTGACTCGGAAAATCGAGTAAACAAAGATGGATGACCCTTCCTCGGAAAACCAGGGTCGTCCAGACCTGGTGGCCATCTTGGATGAGATGTGAACCTGCTGGACATATGTAGAAATTGTAGTTCTGGGAAACCTCAACACTTTTGCAATTCACATTTAACCTTTATCTCAAACAGTTTTTGAAATAAAAGTAAAAACATTCAAAAATTGTGAAAATTCAAAGAAAAAGCAGCAATAACTCCTATGTGGGTAGTCAGATTTTCTTCAAAATTGCAGATCATGTAGATCTTACTATGCTGACCTTTTTTGTTAAACAAACTTCACTTCTATCTTCTTTCAATTTCAAGATATAAGACCAGAAGTAATGAAAAACTGAAAATTTTACGGAAAAGGGGCAATAACTCCAAGACGGGTAAACAGATATTCTCCAAAATTGCAGGGCAGGTAGATCTCATCATGCTGATCATTTTTACTCCTGTCAGAATTTTGATATCTGAGGAGAAGATCTTTGAATAAAAGTTAACGGACGGATGGACAGACGACGGACGACGGACGCCGAGTGATGGCAAAAGCCCACATGGCCTTTGGCCAGGTGAGCTTAAAACAATAACATTACAATCAGAACATTGTGCATGTACAGGTTAACTTGACCAAAATTACGAGGAGTTTCAAATCTACATGTAGTGTTGCATCAGTAGAGCGAGTTTACACGCGTAATGTTAACGATTTCAATTTGTTGCTAATCTCTGTATCTATATGTATCTGCATTTACTAAGCTGTAATCACAGGTCATTTTGTCTGTGGGAGAGTTGTTAGCTTTCGTTTGTAAAATACTGAACATTCCTGATCGAAACCGAATCAAAATACGGGTTTAAAGAACCAAAAATCAAACCGAACAAATATATCACGGTTCATCGAAACTTCGGTCAATCGTTTCTCCCCTAGGCGTTATAACCTATATTGGGGTATACGATTAAAATCGACTGATCAGTTTGGTCAATTCAGCACTGTGATGTCACCTGGGATAAGAGAATGAGTGATTACGACAAATCATCTTTCTGTTGCAAGTATGAGGAGGGCCGGAGGGCATCTCATCCCGGAATCCCAACTTTATTTTTCTAAATACTGAACTACAAAGAAACTAAAAGACTAATGAAATCCTCATTCCTGGTGAATTTGTTTCCCAAAATCCCGGGCTTAAATCAGAAAATCCTGAAATCCAAGCTGAAAAAAAACATCTAATGATCTTGACATGAACAGCCTTATAAAGGGCCTTCTACTGTGAATTCATTTAATTTTGTGGGTACCAATTTTCGTGGGTAGAGAAAAAAAGACATTTCGTGGTGTACGTAAATTCGTGGATTGCCACTTGTTCCAATAAAAAAAATAATTTAAATTTATAAAATAAAGATTATAAGATTCATGGCTTCAGTACCTTCAGTATTAATGTAAAAATACCAAAATTCAGAACTGTACCTGTAATTAAAGTGTCACCTGTAATTAACAATTCATAGTACTGTGTAGATATTTTGTAATTAGGTAACCATCTGACATAACCTTACTCCATTCGTTATTTATAAATAGACACCTGTATTGATTGCAAAATAAACATGTCTTTTTCAGCAGAACATAATTAAAACTTAAAAAGTTTGATTAATAATATGATATAAAAACTGAATAGAGATGGTTTCTTAACTGTAAATCAACACTTTAGCCTAATTGATAAACAAAAAAGGAAGCCAGTTACCGCTAATTTGTTAACTGGGAAACACCTGGAACTAAAGCATATTAACTTATTTTGCTGCTATTAAAGGTTCAAGAGAATGCATATTTACTTATTGTTGGATATATCACTTAGTTTGGGGATCAGGTACAAGTGCAAGGTTTATGGCCTTCGTTGATCAGGTCCTTCATTATGATCATTCATTTGTGTTTGAAACTTGCACAAGAAAATCACATTTCGTTGAGTATTTGAATTCGTGGTTTGGGGACACCCACGAAAACCACGAAAATTGGTACCCCACGAATAAAAATGCATTCACAGTATATGTAGAGAGGTTGTTTTTAATGATAGGACTTGATACACTGATCAAGAAAATCTGCCTAGTTTTTCAGTTGTTTCGTATCCCTTCATACCTTGAAATCGGTCATATTGTTATTTCGGTCACCCATTTTGTTTGTTTACATCTAGCACGTGAAGCCCGCGATGACGTCATTTTTGTCCTCGTGGTAAGTTGTCTCTTTAGGATTACTTATTAATGCAACATTTATTCCAAGTTGAGATTTGCAAAGGTATGTATTCAATAAAAATGATAAATCAGCACAAATTTGGCTTTTTTTCCTATGCCCATATCTTACAAAACTTCCAAAGGACAAAAATTAGCACGATCTGTGTAAACACAGTTTACCGTCAGCCATCGTTTGTGTTGACATTCCATTCTACATCATCAATTATGCGGCTGACCTTTTAAGACCAGTCATATTGTATTTTAACGGCAAAGAAATTACCAAGCACCTTACACCAAATTATAATTTTTTTCCGTGAAAATGCACCCAAAATGTTCTAAACGCCATTTCAATGGACAGAAATGGAGATTAATTTTAGAATAATTTCTAATGGATGTAGAATATATTTTGAAAAATTCAAGCGGTCAGCTAAGCAAACAAAAGAATTGAGGTTTTAATTCCAACAAAAATATTTAGTTTAGCTTGGCCTATATTTTCTGAAAACCTACAAAAGCCATGTGACCGATCTTATGGTACATGCTAAATCCGCCATTGTTATTTTGCATGCCAAGTATGAAGGTCAAAAGTCAACAATTAGGACGTCTTTTCTGAAACGGCAACAACATGTAAAATTCTGAAGTTTTCAACTTTCTAAACTTGCATGATGTAGAGAGAAAAATATTCAAGGGAAGAAAAACATTGCCCAAAATGCTTAGGTGACCGATTTAACGATACTTGGGGATATTCATGATGTATACTGCAACTTTTGTTTTAGCAGATAGTTGAGAAGGTATGCAGTATAGAAATATTAATTAGATAAAAAAGCAATATTTTTCATTGAAAACTTTTTGAATACAACCTACTGTATTGATATCAAAATTTAGATAGCTTTATCTTCGTATCCAAAAAATGACCAATGGGATAACATGTAGCAGACGACATTAGGGGTCATTGTAGGTTTTACAAAATTAAGTATGACAATCCTTAACTTATGAAATGCAACATTTACAGAAAATTAATAGACCATTTTCATATCCATTTCTTGTCCCGACTTTGACTCCGTTTTTGTCTCGCCCGCGACGAAAGTCGCGAAAGCGAGACATAGGCGTGCAAAGTATGACGGCGACGGCGACGTAAACTCAAGTTTTAATACAGAAGCCATTGATGTAGGAACTTTATATTTGGTCCATATGTAGCTTACGGCGAACCCTATCTGTCGGACCCAAAATCATGTGACCTTGACCTATATTTCGCGGTCCAGTGACCAGGTTAATTTTTTTTGCTTAAGTCCATTTCTCAATAACTAGAAGCTAGAAGTCAATGATATTTGGTATATAGCTTGGTCTTGGTTAGTACATGTCCGTCTGCCATATGGCTTTTGACCTTGACCTCAATTTCAC
>MJUU01038402.1:100798-114795 GCA_002080025.1 Modiolus philippinarum | reverse complement strand
TTTGCTTAAGTCTGTTTCTCAATAACTACAAGCCATAGGTCAATGATATTTGGTATATAGCTTGGTTTTGGTTAGTACATGTCAGTCTGCCATATGGCTTTTGACCTTGACCTCAATTTCATGGTCTAGTGAACAAAGTTGAGTGTTTCTGATTAGAATAGTTTCTTAATTACTGTAAGTGGAATGGTAATAATATTTGGCTTGTAGGTTGCTCTTGAATAGTGCATGACTGTTTTAGCGACAAGCAGGGACGGGCGAGACATCTATTAGGGTCCACTCTTGTTAAAACATTTACCACAAAGGGAAGTAACCTACTGACCCGACAGTCTGGTTTTCGGTTCCATAGTAACAAGGGGCAGCAGTAAAGTTCAAATATGAAGACATCGAGTATTAGGGTAGGGGTAATATCTTGATTGTCTTTAAAAATATTAATTCAAATTATTTGGGTACTTACTAAAGTGAAAATCTTATCAGTTTCGAAAGTAAATATTTACTGATCTTCCTATACCTAAATTAATGAGACCGAAAACCATGTTGTCGGGTGTTAGCGAGTAACGTCCCTTTGAAAAACATGCTAAAATTGCGGTCATCCCGTAAATATGAAAATCGTCTATTGTGACATTCCTGAACTTATGAAATATGACATTTTCAAATTAATTGTGTCCTTCCCGAATTTATGAAGTGTGATTTTCCTCTTGACGCCCTTCCATTGTTCTTATTATCAATGTCATATTAAAAACAACTCCTCCACATAGACTCACGGAGCTCAGCCGGGGTGCATAGCATAATAATTTACCATTTCACGAAGAAGAAATATAATGTGATCTTTCCGAGAGAAATTCCGACTATAATTTGTTGTTTTTTTGGGGTTTTTTTTTATTTTTTATACAAAATTGTCTGATTCAGTGATTGATTGATTGATTAGTTAGAGTTTAACGTCCAATGAGCAATATTTCAGCTATATCAGGACGAGAACAAGTTTAATCAATTCAAAAAATTGAAAGTATCAGAAGAAAGAAATAAAGGTGGAAGGGACAACCTGGGCAACGACTTTTGACTGCCACTGGAAAATTGGAGAAATGGGTAGGGGCAGGAAATTTAGCCTTCCATACGACACCCAGTGCGTCTGCTCTCTTTAGAGAAATATAGAAGGGGTCTTTATACTGCATGGAGCGTGGCGTTTCTCCACACAGTTTGGCTACAATGGTTCGCGGTCAGGCTTTCCGTATTATGACCTGACTACCCCGCATAGACAGGGCATTCCCCTATCCACCACCTGGGGACGCGCCCGGCAGCTCTGTAGCCGAAGCCCCTGAAATTTTCAGTGAAAACCGATTCAGGTGCCGGGATTCAGTGATTGTCATTGGGGGTATTGCATCAATAAATATTTGTGTTTTTTGGTTTGCTTTTTCATTGTCATTGCCTACCCTTGTGAGAGTCTGCGTTTGTTCATATTACCAACATGATAAACAGTATAATTTCCTTGTAAAATTTGGAAATTTCCAAAATTTGGTGACGGCGCTCAAAACAGATCTTGGTCTATAAAGCGTTTTTCGATAAAACTGTCATGACTGTGGCAAATCGGTTACGGATCGGATACGTACTCATAATTGTCTGTCAAGAAATATTAACACACTTCCTGGTTGAAAAGAAGTTGAAATGAAGAAGGAAAAGTTTTGATTGCAACCATGACAGATTCAAAAGAAATATTTAAGCAAGGAGAGCTCATTTTGAAATCGGGGATTTTAGTAAGTCAGCATTTGCAAATTTATTTTTAAAGTTTTCATAAAAAAATAGTTTTGATGGCTATGTTCTGGTCTCTCAGTCATACCAAATGGCAAATTATGGGTCTAAGTTTACTTTAGGGGTCCCCATAATATTTGGGTACTCTCATGAATATACCAAATCTAACCCTAGAACACTAACCCTAACCCTATCTCTAATCCTAACCCTACCCCAAAACCTTAACCCTAACCCTAACCTAAAGTAAAGAATGTAAATACGAAAAATTCACCACCCTAAAGTAGTGGGACCCCTAAAGTAAATGAAGGCCCTGGCATGGCTTCTACAGAGACATGCCCTTGTCCATGCATGATACTAGTGATAGTTGGGTGAAGGTTGTACAGGGGTACACAGGCGTACGACTACGAGAAATAAAATGTCTAAACACGAGGAACCAAAAATTAGAAATCGGCTTGCACGTTGCCCTTTTTCGGTTTGCACGAAACATGGTAAATAATGACCCTCTGGCAAGGCAACACATGAAATAAATAACGGCAAACACATTGCAAGTAAATATTAACCCTGTGTCACCCTCTTGGGTGGTCATCCTATCCTTCAGTCCCAACAGAGTCGCATGAATAGACCCTTTCACGATAACTGTGTTCCTGTGATTTTGAGTGGGAAATAAAAACAGTTCCCGCAAAAATGACGTCGTAGGACAAGTAATCAAGACGTCACATATATTATGACTTTGCATTTTACCCACTCAAAGGCATATGAGCGCATGTGCAAAATTCAGGACCGCAGTTATCGTGAAAGGGTCTAAATCAGTCAATTTTAGCAATAAAGTAGTGTATGTTGATCGACCTTTATGTAATATGGCCCATAATTCCCCTGTGAAATTTGAATAGGATTTTCTAGGATATCGTAGGATATCCTTGGATTGTTTATGGGATTGTCCCATATTTATCTTAGGATATCCTTGGACTTTTGTATGGGATTTACTGGGATAATATGGGAGAGTATTGGAACATGGGATTTTCCGGGATTTTCATGGACTTTCAAGTAATTTTGTAAATGAAATGTCACTGACACTTTATGGGACATTTCTGGGATTTTTTGGGACTTTCTTGGATAATATTTAGGACTTAGAAAGTCCAATAAAAATCCCAGAAAGTCCATTAAAATCCCAGAAAGTCCATTAAAATCCCAGAAAGTCCTATAACCATCCCAAACATTGAGTCCAAGAAAGTCCCAGAAAGTCCATTATACCACATGTATAATACTTATATGTGGGTGTGTGCATGATTCATGACACAAAAAATTACACAGACATCTGTAAAGAATATTATTAAGTTTTCTAAAAACTCTTTACCATAAATTTTCAAAAATGAAGCAAATATCAACCTTTCATAATACATTTCTATAGAAGCATGCTCAAAAGTGTATTAGGATATCAATTAATAAAATTTAAAAGCATTTAATTTTATGCAAACATCTGCATATATTGCTGTCATTTTTTTTTATTATCAGTACTTATTTAAAAGAAATAAAATATATAATCTTCAAACACAATTTGCATTATTTCTCATTGAACAAGACATGTTTATAATTAAGAATGCAAAAAAAAAAGAAATAAAAATGTCAACAAAAAAAGCAAAACAAACAAACATTAAACATGTGCAAGAATATATTAGTAAGATTTCTCTGTCTGTCTTATATGTCACATATCATACCACTTTGCCCACATTAAACTTCCTTCATCATAAATTCCATTCAGAAAAACATATTCTGACCTCCTCTTTGCTGTGCCAACTTTTCAAATTTTGAATCATTCTCAGTCAGATGCTTGAAATTATTAATGTAGTTCAAACAGCTTAATGATCCAGAAAGTATGCCAGCTTATCCCAGAAAGCTGGGACTTTCTAATCGATAATTCTATACATTTCCAACAAGAACAAAAATTAAAGTCCCAGCTTTAAATCAGAATCCAAGGATATCCTTCATGTCCTTGGATATCCCAACTCTGAGTAAATCTCAAGTCCCAGCATTTAGCAGATCAACTATCTACAGAGCTGAGGTATCCTAGGATATCCAAGGATTTTATGGGATGGCCAAAAAAAATTTTGAGAGCTGGGATTCATTTTCACACGGGTTGTGTCAGATCTTTTAATGCATTTTCCATAGGGTTCTATATATGATAAACTATATCCTCTCAGACTCAGGGTTCTATATATGTTAAACTATATCCTCTCATTCTGAGAGGATATAGTTTAACATATATAGAATGTGTTTTCCAATAGAGTTCAGTGTTAAACTATGTTCTTATTGGTGGCCATCTTGAACAAGGCACAAACATCCCAAACACATTTTTAAGAGTGACAGCAAAGGACTATTGTGACTAATTTGGTTTTAGTTTGTTCTGTTGCTTCTCATGAGAAGTCTTTGAACACTTTCCAATTTGGTTCATTTTTGAACTACATGTATGTTCTCCACCTTTTGTTGGGTTCATTTTCAAACTAATCTCCAGTGGTGACAATCTTGGATGTGACAGACTTGCCATACACAATTTTCAGAGAGTCGATGAAAGACAGTTGTGACCCAGTTTGGTTCCAATTGGGGGAGTAGTTTGAGAGAAGATCTTTGAATGTGCAGGGCTCTATAGCCACTATTTAGTCAACTGAAATGGTCGCCTAGACGACCAAATATAGCGATTGGTGACTAATGGTAAATATAAAAACCAGATGCCTTTTGGGCCACCACATTGTTAAATAGTGGTGACTGGAAATAAATAGTATTTTAAGCCTCTCTGATATTGATTTATTGTCTTTCGTATCTCTTCATCAGTTGAATCTTGAAAGTAATAATGTTATAGGTCTTTCAGACTTTATTTCTGAAGTGCAGTCAGCACGATTTCTCAAATACTAAAGCTATTGGCTTTTTTAAATAATTTAGAAAGTCATTCAATCCATTGAGTGAATCATTAGTGTAAGTTTTTAGTCTAATGAAGAATATTTCAGTTATATCAGGGCAAGTACCAGTTATCCAATTCGTCAAAATAACAAATAAAATAAGAACGAAATAAAGGTGAAAGAGATAATCAGGCCAATGAGCTTTAATTCCCACTGAAAAAAAACAAAGAAATGAGTAGGGGCAGGAAATTTAGCCCTCTATAATGTACAGTTTGGCTACACTTATTCGTGGTGAGGCGTTCCATATTAAGATCTGAATATCCCTAATAGACAGCTTTCCCCTATTCACCACTTGGATTCTATGGACGGAGCCCCTGAAACCATTTCAGTTGCGTAATCATGCAATGGACATACCGGTATTGATGAACAGACTAATTAACTACACAGGATTACAATTTTTGAAAATCAATACGCAGTCTAGTTTTCAATAGTACTGTCCACTTACAAGACGGGCAGATTGTTTTTCATTAGATTTAACATGTTTAATTGAATTGTCAATGATCCTGGTTTGTGTATCAAACCTTTTGTGCTTATCATCATTCTTATCGTATGAATCCTCTCTTTCAAGAAAGCCGACAGAGACATACTAAACATGCTAAATGCATGGGGATACCACAAAATTCTTGAAGAGGCTTCACATTTCTACTTTCAACCTTTTCAAATGCCTAAAATATCTGTGGCGACCAAATATTACTGCCTGGCGACCAGTTTTTTTACAAAGGTGGCCAGCTGGTGACCTTAAATAAATGTCTACTTTGAGGCCTGATGTGTTTTCCCGTAAGGTCCAATTTTAAACTAAGTTCCCTGCTGGCAGCCACCTTGGATGAGGTGATGAAGATAAAATGTAGTCCTTGACATGCTGAACATTTTTGCATATAATACTGAACCTCTATCATGTCTATTTCAAATTGTTTTTGAAATTCATGTTACATGTAAAGGCAACATGAATAAAACAACAAAAAATTTGACCATGAAAGGGAAATAACTCCTACTTGGGTATTCAGATTTTCTTCAAAATTTCCAAGTGGAAATTTTCTTTATATGCTGAACATTTTTTATCTCAAATATGAACCTTTACATAAACTTTAACAACAGGCATTGAAGCATAAAATGTAGGTCAGAGTGATCCAATTATCATCTGAAGCAGCATCAATCTCCAAGACGCATCCATGAGCAAATATGATTGATGCGCCAAATGTAGTATCTCGGATATGAACCTTAATGCACACTATAACCTGAGTCATTGAAGCATAAAATGTAGGTAAGGGTGACAAAATTATCATTTGAAGCAGCATCACTCTCCAAGATGCATCCACTGACCAAAGATGATTTATGTGCCACATGTAGTTTCTCAGAAATGAACCTGAGTAACACAAGCTTTAACCTGAGTCATTGAAGCATAAAATGTAGGTCAGAGTAACCCAATTATCATCTGAAGCAGTCGCTCTCCAAGACACATCCACTGACCAAAGATGATTGATGTGCCACGTCTTTTCTCAGATATGAATTTTAACAGAAACTTTAACTTTAGGTGGGACAAACAGTCGGACAGGAGAGATGCTATTCTCCCCTCCCCAACTCTGATTGGCAAGGGGATATTAAGAACTTGTACAAAAAGTTGGTTCCTGAACAGACCATATGATATGAGGAAACATGCAGGGTATCTATAGTCAACCCTAAACAGAAAACAGATTGAAAAAAAAAATTCTAAAATTTCTAAAAGCATATAGAAAGATTAGAGATTAAGATTGTTTATTCCAATTAATGGTCCCACAAGGGGCATACAAATTTCATACAATGATTAAGATTCATTTCAGGTACACATACATACATACAAAATTAGACAAAGAACACGAGAACATATGAATATGTATAACGATTGTAATAAACTGATAATTATATAATAATATTTTCAACGGTCAGGCCAGAGCCAAGCAGGGATAATACCAGTAGAAATATAAATATACACACCAGAGATGAGTCTGATTACTTTCATCAAATTACATTAAATTACAATTACTTTTCAAAATGTATGATTAAATTAAATTAATGATTACACCATTTTTAACATGATTAAATTAGATTACTGATTACATTGAACAGTAATCATGATTACATCTGATTACATTGAAATCGAAATATTTATGTTAAATGTTCTTTTCTTACTACATGTAAAGAGAATTTAAGTCTTTTCTTCTTGATATAGTATTTTTCCCAGTGTGTTTGAAATAAGTTTGTCATATGCATAATCACTCCATACCCTTTATTTTCACTTCTTAGTGTAGTTTTTATAAATATGTATTGGATTATTTTGATACATTCAATCGTACAAAATCAAATAGTTATACATCAGTACATGTACATGTATAGTACCCTCAGGAAGCAAACAAACCTTAATTTTCTACCTGTCACATCAAAGGTGACATTGACACTGTTTAAACAAAGGATTTGAAAATTTGATTCCAAAATAAACAACAATTAATTATGACAGTAATTAAACTTTAATCAGGACTAAGATTTCACAAATTCACCTATAATTTTTTAAAGGACCATTTCCATGTGATAAAATTGTACTTTGATTTTGTAGTGGTGGATCCCCAATGATAAATTGTTAAAAACAAGTCAGAAAAGGCCATGAATGGACCAGTAGTGCAAATTTTGCAAAAGATAAACTTATATATGCTGATTTCAATCAGAAGACAGATACTGACAAAAAATCTGATTTTTTTTCTATGTTTTGGCATTCCTGATATAATCTGTAACAAAATTAAAATGAATTTCCTATTTGTATTTTTGATCAAATTTATGAAAAAATATCAAGTGCAATTTATCTTGCAAACATTTTACCATTAAGAATAACTTGTGTTTATACATATATATATTTAAAAAGAAAAAAGTTTTATTTGCACAGTTTTTTTCCCACTATATTATAAATTGATTGTATAGAACTTTATGAGATTTATAATTGGTATGAAAAGCGCAATGATTTGAGATTTTAATATTTTCCATTGTAATCAGAATGTAATCATAAAGTAATCATGATTACAGACTATTTGTGAAAGTAATTGATTAAATTAAAATACTTGTAATCAGATTTTTGGCTGATTAATGATTACACTGATTACTCTGAAAAATGTAATCGATTACAGCTGATTAATGATTACAATTACAATTACCCCATCTCTGATACACACTATATATAACAGTCAACCATGTTGGTGTCTAATCTCTTGGACACTCTCACTCATATATTAAATATATTTTTAATAATTCTAAAAAAAAAATAATACCGGTAATGATAAATAAAGATTGAAAAAATTTTAGGCTTTTACAGGTGTACTCCCCTAGATAATTGACGATTGAACCATTGGACAAACATGCTGTCAAAATATTTGTGTCATTATATTTTTAAAATTGGCCCCAAACATTGATGAGACACAAATATAGCTTTTTTGGTGATTTTTCAGGGTCTTAGTGGGACTGTCGATTCCCCATATATTACAGTGCAAAAACTTAGGAAATCCAAAAAATCCCCGTGTTATTTGAAATCTAGAGAAAAATTATCGTCATCAAAATCAAAAGGTGATTTTTGTCTCGCCTGCGATGAAAGTCTCTGAAAGTGAGACATAGGTATAGCAATCCGGCGGCGGCGGCGTAAACTCTTTTCTAAAACCTTCATAACTTTTCAAGGATAATACATACAAACATCATCTTTGGTCCACAGCACCACCAAATGATGACCTTTCTAGCAGCATATATTTTGGATGACCTTGACCTTGTTTTCATGGTTCAATAAGCACATAAACATTGCGACATAGTTTCACATTCAAGTCCTTTTCTCAGGAACTATAATACCTAGACTTGTCATATTTGGTCTATAGTGAGATCTATATGGGTACATGGCAGTCTGACACCTGTCGTGTTGCCCTGACCTCAATTGCATGGTTCAGTGAACTTAGAAAATCTGTGACATAGTTTCACATTCAAGTTGATTTCTCTGGATATGTAATACATAGAACCATAATATTTAGTGTATTGATGTATCTTAGTAGGTGCATGCCAGTCTGCCACTTGTCATTTGACCCTGACCTCATTTGCACGGTTCAGTGACTTTGTAAATTTTGCGACATAGTTTTACATTCAAGTCAATTTCTGAGGCACTGTAATATATAGACATACTATATTTTGTCTGTTGCTACATCTAGGTGGGTGCTTGCCAGTCTGACACCTGTCATGTAGCCTTGACCTCAATTTTATGGTTCATTGACTTTGATCTTTTTTCTACTAGAATACTTATTTCTCTGTAACTAGAACACCTAGATTCATCATATTTGATATATTGCTACATCTAGGTGGGTGCATGCCAGTCTGACACCTGTCATGTATCCTTGACATCAATTTCATGGTTCATTGACTTTTTTTGAACATTTCTTTACCGTAACACTTATTTCTCTGTAGCTATGATACCTAGAGTCATCATATTTGGTCTATTGCTACATCTAGGTAGGCACATGCCAGTCTGACAACTGTCATGTAGCCATGACCTCAATTTCATGGTTCATTGACTTTGATCATTTCTCTTTAACTAGAACACTTACAGGCATCATATTTTGTATAATGCTACATCAAGGTAGGCACATGCCAGTCTGACACCTGTCATGTAGCCTTGACCTCAATTTCATGGCTCATTGACTCTGAACATTTCTTTACTGTAACACTTATTTCTCTGTAGATATGATACCTAGAATCATCATATTTGGTCTGTTGCTACATCCAGGTTGGTGCATGTCAGTCTGGTACATGTCATGTAGCCTTGACCTCAATTTCATGGTTCATTGACTTTGATCATTTCTCTTCAACTGGAACACCAACAGACGTTATATTTGTTCTTTTGTTACATCTAGGTGTGCTCATGCCAGTCTGGCGCCTGTCATGTAGCCATGACTAATTATTTTGGTAAAGATATGCATATACAGGCGAGACATTTCTGTGTCTACACTTGTTTTACATGTTAGATCAAGCTTACATTTGTAGCTGTTCCCATTTTCATGACAATAAAGCTATTCCTGAATCAGGCTAACAATTTATTGCTAGTCCTTTGTATTACAGTACATATATGCCCCATTTACAACCACATACAGTGTAAACATGATAGACCAAATTTGGAAGAAAATTTTGGTATGTTCTGTCAGTAACAATTAAGATAGGTTTGGAAGAAATATCATTTTGACATTGTAACTTGACATTTTGACATAATTTTGGTAAGGAATTGTGTTATTTACAAATTGGTTTATGCCTAACACAAAAACTTGATCATCTTGATTCATAGATGGTCTTCTTTAGAAATAATATCTGCAGCATGGCAGATCAGTGACCAATTGAAATCTCTTATCACTTCTGTCATGTCTAATGTTAAAACAGAAATCGAGATCTAGCTTGATACAGGACGGCTGAATCTTAGTAAGCTTTGAAGCTGAGAAAAAGCAGTTTCTTAAAACGTTTCTTGCTGAGATAGGAAAGTTGTAATACGAATAAGCAGGAGGTAAAATTATGGTAGTTCATGTCAAAATAGTTAGATTTCTTTTTTTAGTTCACCTGACCCAAAGGGTCACTGTGAGCTATTGCCATCACTTGGCGTCCATTGTCCATCCGTTAACATTTCACATTTTCATCTTCTCCTCTGAAACCACTGAACCAAATTCAACCAAACTTTACAGGAATGATGTACTGAAGGTCCTTAACAATGATTGCTCATTTCGTTCCGATCTGACAAAACAACATGGCCACCAGCACAGAATTTAGGTTTAACATTTGACCCTATGGGAAAAAAACAAATTTTCATCTTCTCCACTGAAAATCACTGAAGCAAATTAAACCAAACTTTATACAGGAATGATGTACTAAAGGTCTTTAACAAAGATTGCTCATTTTGTTCCGATCTGACAAAAACCATGGCCGCCAGCGCGGAACTTAGTAACTTAGTTTTGGACCCTTTGGGGAAAATCACATTTTCTTCTTCTCCTCTGAAACCACTGAAGCAAATTCAAAGAAACTATACAGGAATGATGTACTCAAGGTCCTTAACAAAGACTGCACAATTTGTTTTGATCCTATAATCTCTCATCTTCTCCTCTGAAACCTCTGAAGCATTAATTCAACCAAACTTTACAGGAATGATGTACTTAAGGTCTTTAACAAATATTGCTCATTGTTCCGATCTGATAAAAACACATGGCCGCCAACACGGAACATAATTCATCATTGGAGCCTATGAGAAAATCATCCTTTTCATCATCTTCTCTGAATCTATTCAAGCAAATTTAACTAAACTGTATTGGAATGATGTATTGAAGGTCCTTTGCAAAGATTACTCATTTCAAAAAGAACAGACAAAACATGGATGGTAATGGAGAACATAGCTAAATATTAGACTCCATTGGTAAAAAACATTATTTTTTGTCATGCATGGCATAGAAGCATTTTGTCAGGTGAGCAATACAGGCTCAGTCTTTGAACCTTTAGTTTTATTTGCTATTCATAGCCACATGTAGCTTTTTACAGTTGATTTTTGTTTATATTCATATTTTCCTTCCATAGGAATTCACTTCACCTTCTGATTTCTAAGCTTATTAAATGTAGCAATGGCATTTTCAGCATTTTATTTTGTTTCACGCAGTGCAACCATAGCAACCATCTACAGGTATATGTATATGAATCTGAAACTTTTGAGAAGAAATGTCAGAAGTGTACAAAAGACCAAAAATAGCTTCCTGAAAAAAAGATCATACCCTTTTTATAACACCATGAATTTGCATTTAAACCATTACTTTCCATGTAAACCTATGTCTTTTTCTTCAGTCATGTATTATAATGCTTGGTTTAAGTCTAATTTCTCAGTATTTTTTGCTAATTTTCCTGGTTATGTGTCAAGTTACTTCATTTGGTGATCTCCAAATACATGTATAAATGGTGTCAAAATATTATATTTCATGATTTTTTTATACTTAATAATAACTGTTCTAGGTAGATGCAGCAAATTTCTCAACAACTTTCAGTCCCTTTAATGTGGTTTACATTGAATATTTAAAAGGATCAATTGTATGAAAAACAAGTCACCAAAAGTAAAACTAAGAATTCAAAACCAGAAGATAGTAGAAAAAAATTGCAAACATAAGCTTACAAATCTGACATTTATTTAAAGAAAACGAACCCATATCTAAAATTGCATTGGCACTGCATGAATTGTACAACACAATCCGATGCATGTTTACTGTCCATGGTACAAATAATATGTGCATAGTATTTTATAAACATTACATAATCTAAAATGCATTAAGTGAAATAAAAGGTTATCGCCAACTTATATTATATCAATTAAAGATAGATTCAAGGGTCATTGTCTGCAGGAACCCACATTACAAAATTGCTGTCTATTAATCTGCATTTTTTTATGTATACTTATATTATATCAACTAAAGATAGATTCAAGGGTCATTGTCACATTACAAAATTGCTGTCTATTAATCTGCATTTTTTATGTATTTTTATACAACTGCAAAATTTTTGTGTATGGTGGAGTTGTCGGGGTCGATGTCTGCGTCAGCGTCTGTGGCCAGCATAACTTTGTTTCAAGTGGCAAATCACTTTAAAATTTCAGTATGAGGTTCATTGGCATAAGGTTAAGCCCGGGTTTTAATTTCCGGTTTGTGGCCCCTCCTGTTATAAAAAAAAGGTGCCAAAAAGTAACTTTGGTACCAGTGAACAGATCATTTTCAAATTTTAGTATGATGTTTCTTGGCACATGCTTAGGCCCAGGTCATAATTTTATAATCCTGGCCACGCCCGTTTTAGAAAAAGGGGCAGGAAGGGGTTAAATTTGGTGTTTTCACATACATGTACTGTAAAAGGGGATATTTTCACTTGCTTTAAATTTCATGATTTTCATTTCTAAACCCATTTGCAAAATTCAATTTTCGTGATTCCACATAGGTATCGTTACATCATGCGAGGGGTAAATTTTCTCGATATGTGCCAATCACGACATTCGCGAAAAATAAAGCCCTGGCGAAAATATCCCCGTTTACAGTATTTGACTGTAGCTATAGAATCTTTATTATATATCGGATTTTGATGGGGTTTCTTTCAGTGTACTCCTTAGAAAATTTCCAAGTCAACAAATCTCACTTGGTGTGTACCGTTTCCGAGATAAATGGGCCCAAAAGGGGCGAATTTCAAAATTTCAATTTTTATACAACCGCAAAAAATTTTGAGGTCGTATATTGGTATGATACTGGCGGCGTCGTCGTCGGCGGCGGCGACGTCTGTAGACACTTCATTTCCGTTCGATAACTTTAGTTCTAGTTGATCAATCCTTATGAAATTTTTACACAATGTTCCTTGGCACAAAAGGAAGGCTGGGATTGGTTTTGGATATTCTGGCCCCGCCCGTTTTATAGAAAAGGGCCAAAAGGGGCCAAATTTGGTGCTTTCACATATTTGGCTGTAGAATTTTTATTACTTATTGGATTTTGATGGGGTTTGTTTGAGTGTGCTCCTGAGGAAATTTCCAATCTGGTGTATGCCAACGGATTTCACGTAGCATGTACCGGGAACGAGATAAATGGGGCCCAACAGGGGCAAATCTCAAAAAAACTAATTTTTTTAGATTAAGTCCAATTTTGATGCAGTTTTTTTCAATGGATTCCTTGTGAAAAATTAATATGGTGCTCAGCTATTAGATTTTTGATAACTTGTTTCCTTTTCCAGCTATGAGGGGCCAAACGGGGCCAAAATTGCGAATTTGCAGATTATGTAGAATTTTTATTTTTCATCGGATTTCGATGGGATTTTTTTCTTTGGATTCCTCTTGATCTAAGCTTTCAGTAGTNGATTTTTTTCTTTGGATTCCTCTTGATCTAAGCTTTCAGTAGTATGTCAACGGATTTGACGTAGGTCTTATCGTTTCCGAGCTACAAGGGGTCAAAAGGGCCAATAATGCAATTTTTCTAAATATGTCAAATCTTTATTTTTCATCGGATTTCGATGGGATTTTTTTCTTTGGATTCCTCTTGAGCTAAGCTTTCAGTAGTATGTCAACGGAATTTGTGTAGGTCTTACCGTTTCCGAGCTACACGGGGTCAAAGGGGCCAAAAATGCAATTTTTCTAAATATGTCAAATCTTTATTTTTCATCGGATTTCGATGGGATTTTTTTCTTTGGATTCCTCTTGAGCTAAGCTTTCAGTAGTATGTCAACGGCTTTTGTGTAGGTCTTATTGTTTCCGAGCTACAAGGGGTTAGAAAG
>MJUU01038402.1:88071-100328 GCA_002080025.1 Modiolus philippinarum | reverse complement strand
GATGGGATTTTTTTCTTTGGATTCCTCTTTATCTAAGCTTTCAGTAGTATGTCAACGGATTTTTTGTAGCTCTTACTGTTTCAGAGCTACAAGGGGTCAAAGCGGCCAAAATAGCAATTTTTCTAAATATGTCATATCTTTATTTTTCATCAGATTCCGATGGATTTTTTTTCTTTGAATTTCTATGGATGTAAAGTTTTAGTTGATAGTACATATTTTGCATAGCTCTTACGGTTTTTTATCAGTAAGTAATCAAAAGGGTTGATTTTTCTCTATTTTGTTTCTAGCTAATAACTGTGTCTAGCTTCTTTTTGTGTCCATCTAATTATTGTGTCAAGCTCTTTACTGTGTCCACATTCACTTTAAACTACTTTTGTTGAAATTTCAGTGGTCGACATGCTGCGGTCGTATTATGCTGCGCTCGGCGTAGCCCTTTATTTTATTTTTAGTCCGATTTGATGCAGTTTTTTTACCCCGCCACACGAAGTGGTGAGGTATTATGTGATACCATCATTCGTGTGTCCGTCCGTCCATCTGTCCGTCCATCCCCGAAGGTTTCCGACTGATAACTTGTGAACAAAATAACACAAGGTCTTCAAACTTGGTATGAAAGGTGTTTACCACTAAACTCAGGTCAAGTTATATTTTGGGTTCAGAAGTCTAAGGGGTTCTGGAGTTATGCTCCTTGAAACTTTGAAATTTTGCAAATTTTACCATTTCCGACTGATAACTTGTGAACGAAATAACACAAGGTCTTCAAACTTGGAATGTAACTTGTTCACCAAAAAACTCAGGTCAAGTTTGATTTTGGGTGCAGAGGTCCTAGGGGTTCTGGAGTTATGCCCCTTGAAACTTTTAAATTTTGCAAATTTTAGGGTTTCCGACTGATAACTTGTGAACGAAATAACACAAGGTCTTCAAACTTGGTATGTAACTTGTTTACCACAAAACTCAGGTCACGTTTGATTTTGGGTTGAGAGGTCCAAAGGGTTCTGGAGTTATTCCCTTTGAAACTTAGAAATTTTGTGAATTTTAGGGTTCCCGACTGATAACTTGTGAACGAAATAACACAAGGTCTTCAAAAGGTCAACTTATATTTTGGGTTCAGAGGTCCAAGGGGTTCTGGAGTTATGCCCCTTGAACCTTTGAAATTTTGTGAATTTTAGGGTTTCCGACTGATAACTTGTGAACAAAATTACACAAGGTCTTCAAACTTGGTATGAAAGTTGTTTACCACTAAACTCAGGTCAAGTTCGATTTTGGGTATACAGGTCTAAGGGGTTCTGGAGTTATGCCCCTTGAAACTTGGAAATTTTGCGAATTTTAGGGTTTCTGACTGATAACTTGTGAACGAAATAGTACAAGGTCTTCAAACTTGGTATGTACATGTAAGTTGTTTACCACAAAACTCGGGCCAAGAGTGATTTTGGGTTCAGTGGTCCAAGGGGTTCTGGAGTTATGCCCCTCGAAACTTGGAAATTTTGCAAATTTTAGGGCTTCATACTCATAACTTGTGAATGAAATAACATACTGTCTTCAAACTTGGTATGTAAATTGTTTACCACAAAACACAAGCTAAGTATAATTTTGGGTTCAGTGGTACACATAGTTCTGGAGTTATGCCCCTTTTAACTTAGAAATTTTGTGAAATGTGGTGGAGTATCATGTATTATGCATCATTACTATTTTTGCAATGGATTCATTATGAAAAATTAACATAGCGCTGCACCACCAGATTTTTGATAATTTGTTTCCTTTCCAAGCTGTGAGGGGCCAAATGGGACCAAAATTGCAAACATGTGGATTACCTAGAATTTTTTTTTCAACAGATTTGGTGTAGCTCTTTCTGTTTCTGAGCTATAAGGGGTCAAATGGGCCAGAAATGCAATTTTTAAAAATATGTGAAATTTTTATTTTAGATCAGATTTTGATGGGATTTTTTCTTTGGTTTCCTCTCAATGCAAGCTTTCAGTAGTTTGTCACCAGATTTGATGTAGCTCTTACCTACTGGGGTATAAGGGGTCAAAGGGTCGAAAATTGCAATTGTTAGAAATATGTGAATCTTTATTTTTCATCAGATTTTGATGGGATTTTTTTCCTTGCATTCCTCTCATTGTGAGCTTTAAGCAGTATTCAAGGGATTTGGAGTAGCTCTTACCGTTTACGCTTACAGTTTCAGAGCTATAAGGGGTCAAAGGGGCCAAAATTGCAATTATAAGAAATATGTGAAATTTTATTTTTCATCAGATTTTGATGGGATTTTTTCTTTGGATTATTCTCATAGTAATCTTTATTTTCACTATTTTGTGTCCAGCTAATTACTGTATCAAGCTTTTTTCTTGTGTCCAACTAATTACTTTGTCAAGCTTTTAATTATGTCCACATTTGCTTCAAATTACACTTGTTCAAATTACAGTGGTGAACATGTTGCTGCACTCTGCGTAGCCCTTTAATTTAATTCATGGTGTTATGAAAAAAGTATGAATAAAATAAATAGCAATATGATTGTGAAATCATATAACACAACAACTAATTAATTTATTCATTAATTGAGTTTCTGTCTTTTTAGGGGTCCTAAATTGTATAGATCTTGACCCCTTTTTCCGATTGTGATTCATGAAATACCATGAAAAAGGCATGGTACATAATTTCACAGATTAAAATCCCATTTAAGTATGAGACATAATTTTACAAATAAAGAAGTGTTATTAATAAGGGCCCTTTTTCAGAATATGTGGAAAAGACAGATAATTTTAATGTTCTTGACTTTTATATAAATAATCATCACTTTGACTGTATATAGAAGTCTCTTTTAAAAAAAATGGTATGGATATTTACCATGGGCCCATACAAACCAGAATTTATAATCTTTTATACAGCATAGTTCGTTCGTTATTATACCCCCCCCTTTTAAAATGTGGGGGTATAGGATTCCACTTGTCCGTCTTTCCATCCATCAATCTTTCCATCCATCCGTCTGTCCATCACACTTTCGCTTCCGGATGATAACTTCAGTTTGCTTCGCAGAAAAGTTTTAATATTTTGGGATAACATTTCTATTCATAAAATAAAGGCCTAGTACAATTTTGACTGTGATCAGATTTTGTGTTCACGAGTTATTGCCCTTGATTTAGGCAAAATCTGTAAATTTTATGGTTTCCAGATGATAACTTCAGTTTGCTTTGAGGGAAAGTTTTGATATTTTGAGACAATTTTATATTTTATAAAATACAGGTAAAAGTCGATTTTTATGGTGATCGGATTTTGCGTTCCAGAGTTATTACCCTTGATTTAGGCAAAATTTGTAAATTGTATGGTTTCCGGATGATAACTTCAGTTTACTTTGAAAGAAAATTTTTAATATTTTGGGACTAGGTTACTTATTGTAAAATACAGGTCTAATTTGTTTTTGAGAGCGATTGTGTTATGTGTTCCAGAGTTATTGTCCTTAATTAAGGCAAAATCTGTAAATTTTATGTTTTCCGGATGATATTCGGTTTGTTTTGAGAAAATTTTAATATTTAGGGACAAGGTTACAGTGAATGCAGGTCATGTTTGGTTTTGACCATGATCATTTATGTGTTCCAGAGTTATTGCCCTTGATTTAGTTAAACTCTGTAAATTTTATAGTTTCCGGTTGATAACTTCAGTTAGCTTTATAAGAAAATTCCTGCAAATACTAGGATTGCCTATGGTCGGGGGGGGGGGGGGGGGGGAATCTTTTGTGATCAGCAGATCACCTTTTTTAGTTGGTATTGGTTTTATCTAATTTCACCTTGACCTTGACATGTACAATCACTTTCACGTCATCTTTATTATTAAATAGTCACATGTAAAGGGTATATTATCTAATATATGTTTGGTTTGTGACTTTGTGATGAAGATTGTTGTCAGAAAATACCAATGTTGTGGAAATATAAACCTTGACCTTAGATCAGAAATGTGAGTTCCATATGAGACCCAGTTTTATGTACAGCCAGTATATAAAGTGTTGTCCCCTGACATATCTTGTTTCAAATTAAAGTTCAGTTTAAATTTAAGCATTGAAGAAAGTGTACTTATATGATAACATTTCCTGGTTAGTGTAACATGATGAATTTATTCCTATTTATGTAAACAGGATATCTTATTTCTCAAGAATCATCCACTTGTATACTTATAACTGAAACAAGTGTATATTATAAAACTATTTTTTTTTATGAATTGAAAAAAAAAATGGGGATTTGTGTGTGTGTGGGGGGAGATGAATTGTCGTGAATAGACGATATTTGAGATCTTGTATTTAGATTAACCATTTGTTGTTTGTCCACCCTACATCACAAAAAAATGATATTCACCTCTTGTGACATTCTTCAAAAACATTATTTCGTGATGTTTTAAGCTGTATGCATGATGTTGCATTTTTGATACTGTGACATGTTGAAAATTGATGTGATAAATCCCAATACCTAGAGCTCTGACATGATCTGTTGTAATCATTGGAAATTTAATATGTTTCACTTCAAACATACCAATCATTAAACAACTAAAATTAGTTATAAAGCTCTTAATTATACCCCATGCAACGATGTTTTGGAGGGTATAATGTTTTTGACCGTCCATCCGTCCATCCGTCTAGTCCTGTTCTTATCACTGCAACTCCTCTGTAACCACTAGACAGATTGCTTTTATATTTAATAGGATTGTTGGTCATGATGTGTAGATGTGCATACTTTACCACCATATTGATTGGATAATTTTTGTTTGAGTTATGGGACTTAGACTATTTTCAGTTAAAATACCAGAGTATCATCTTGACACTGCAACTCATCTGAAACTGCTTAATGGATTGCTTTCATATTTGGTAGGATTGTTGGGCATGATGTGTAGATGTGCATACTTTACTGCCTTATTGATCGGATTATTTTTATTGGAGTTATAATGGACTTAGACTATTTTCAGCTAAAACAGCAAGTATCATCTTGTCCCTGCAACTCCTCTGAATAACCCTAACCACTTAATGGATTGCTTTCATATTTGGTAGGATTGTTGTTCATAATGTGTAGATGTGAATACTTTATTGCCTTATTGATCGGATTATTTTTATGGGAGTTAAAGTATCATCATGTCACCGCAACTCCTCTGAAACCCCTTTAATTATCTTGTGCAGAATAATTGTGCTTATATCAAAGATGTACATGCTGCTTGGATTTTGATTTTTGATCATTTTTGACAAAATTACACATTGATGAACATTGTCATTTTATGTATGTTAATTGATATTGCTTAAATAGGAAAAAGAAGGGAAACGGGGAATGTGTCAAAGAGACAACGACCCAAAGGGGAGAAATAACAACTCAAAGCCACCATAAGAGGTGAGGAAACCCCACTTTTGTACTTTTGTGTACTTTTGGAGTTCAATAATGCAGGATTTTCTGATATGTAAGGGCTTGGGGTATGTGAGCTTGCTCACTAAGGTTCTTTAATTGTTTGTACCATTATGTATTGGTACAGATTGCATGATATATATAATAAAGACAGATTTAGAACTTACCTTTGTGGCATGTTATTCACTAGAAACATTGTTAGGTTACCTATTGACTTTGAAGCTACTTTTGATTCAGTTAATACAATCGAACTGAAATGGCTCAAACACCGAAGGGACCAATGAATACAGTTTGAGCTAGATGGGTGTTCAAGTTATCCAGGTTGAACTATAAACTTGAACAAAGGGTACGAAAAAAGGGTTCGAGACATCCATGGTGTTTAAGTTATTGCATATTGAGTCATCGAAGTCCAACTGTATGCGTTTCTTTAAACTTGACAGAACAACCTGGTTTTAGTATTCATGGTATATTATACAGGATTTGAATTGTATTATTATTTTTCAATAAATGAAGATTTGATTTGATAAAAGCATTTGTCATATGACCTTAAAATAATTGTTTCAGCAACAATTTTCCATCAACGAAAACAACCATTTTGTCTCCTGCTGAACAGTATAATGCTCCAGCAGGAAATAACCCTATTGCTAGCTAGCTGTATAAGCATGACAACTTTGACATGATGTCCATGAGGGAAACCGTCCTATTTGCGCCTGTCCTAAGTCAGGAAATTTATGAAGCCTTTGTGTGTCTAAGTCTGTTTTCTTATTAGTTAATGCCTATAGGAGTCTAGGATGGTGTTTATTTCGGTGAACTTGATTACTCTTTATTTAGGGGGCCGACTCCGACCTGCTTTGGGTGTGGGGTTTCCTCACCGTTTATTGAAGATCTTATATATATGGTGGCTTTGAGTTGTTGTTGTTACTCCCCTTTTGGTCGTTGTCTTTGACATATTCCCAGTTTCCCTTCTTTTTTCTATTAATCTTTTAAGGGATTAGCAGAATATAACAGTCGCATTTATGAGATTCAAACCATAATATAAATTCTTAGGTGTTGAATATAAAAAACTACTAAAAATGAAATATAACTACAGTACACACACAGAGCGTTTCAGTTACAAAACACTCGGGTCTGACATATTTCATACTGTAAACACCAGCAAATGTTGGTGTAAACACCAAAAAACTTCCTGTGGTTAATTACATAGAAATATATTGACAAGTCATAAATGTCAGTGTAAACACCAGCATATCACTTGGAAATCTTTGTGTTTTCACTCATGTCAGACCAGGGTGTTTTGTAACTGAAACATTTTGTGTTTACTGTATTGTAACTCTTGTGTGTATCATTGTCAGTGTATGTGTATCATTGTCAGAGTATGTGTATCATTGTCAGAGTATGTGTATCATTGCCAATCTAAAACAATGGCAGTACAAAGCACAAGATTACATAAATCAAGGTCCAGAGACAATGCAAAACAAGAACAACAGAAGACAGAAGACTAAAGATGCAACACACAAGCAAAACACATAAACACCACAAATACACCCAAAACTATAGCATTTACAGTGTGAACTCTACAAAACAGAGTGACAACAGGTGCTCCAGAAGGGTAAGCTTGTCCTGCTCTGTATACAACACTTGTCACACTGTCAGTGAGCCAATCAAGGGAAAAAGTCATAATCGGTAATGTTAAATCCGGGAAGACATGAATCTAGCTGAAAATGTCTGTTCTCATTTGTGAAACTGACATTTCATATCCTTCTGAGATGTTGTGGTAATGTCCATAGAATCTCTGAAGGGATAAAAGTAACATTGGCTGAACATATCCTTGACTTAGCAGTTTTTGTGATAGTGCTTTTGCTCTTTTGACATTTTAGACACTATATGAACTACAAGCTCTGCATTAACAAATTAATTGTGAAATATATACACTCCATACGCTGAGGAGGTAGGTATATTGCTGCTAAGAAAGGGAAAGTTCACAATTTTGATAATTTTATCAATTCAAGTCTTTATACTGTATGAATAGGCCTTTTAAATGTATAATTTTGTCATTGTCAGCGTATCTGACTGAGTGTATCATAGTCATTTCAAAGGTACGATATGTATCATTGTCAGTCTAGGTGTATCACATGCCATTTGTAAGTATATCATTGTCAGTCTAAGTAATGCCATTAGTTTTTATGTCCCCAGATCAAGCATCCTGTTTTTGTCCTGTCTGTCCGTCTGTCTATTTGTCTGTTTGTCTGTGCATCCAAAACTTTAACCTTGGCTATAACTTTTGAACTATGTAAGGTAGACTTTTCTTACTTGGCAAGTGTATAGGTCTAAAATATGCAAAAAAATTATTTATCCTATTGAGATGGGGTTTATTTTATGTTATTGCTAATAAAATTATGCAACTGTTGAATGTCGACAGATTTGAAGTAGCATTTACCGTTTTTGAGAAACAAGAGGCCCAAATGGGGACAAACAAAAAAAAATGAATTTTTAAATTTTTTGTCAGATCTTGATGCAGTATTTTTCTGTAGGTTCCTTATAGCATGTTTAAGCAGATACATTTATTTATTAAAACCATTTCAATATACAAGAGGCCCAAAGGGGCTTCATCTGTTTCAGGATAAATGGGTTGAATTGGGTGTTTTTATGGTAATGAACAACTTTTGAACTATGTAAGATAGACTTTTGATACTTGGCAAGTGCATAGGTCTTGTCAAGAGGAACATAAATATGCAAAAAATAGGTCAAAGGTCACAGAGGTCAAAAAGGGGTAAAATTGGGTATTTTCGTTTATTTTACTGTAGAATCTGGGAACATAGGTAGTGTTTAACAAACACATCTTGTTTATTTCTTGTTTATGAATTTTGCTTAAAAAAAATAATAAATTTCAAATATGCTTTTTGATCTATTACAGAAACAGAAACACAAAAGATGGTGTCACCTATGTATGGACAAAGGGGAAAAGTCTTGTTCTCTCGAGTGTTTTGAAAACAAAGATCAAAAGGATAAACCTAAAAATGTATTTGTACTGAGCCAGGTAAAAACAATTGATAAAGTTGTAAAAGAATCATCAAAAGATTATTATATTGAAGTTCATATGAAAAAAGACAAATTTTCATTGATATTAACCAATCAACAAGAAACAGAACAGTGGTATAACTGTTTGCAAGAATATTCTCAGTTCATCGATGGACGCGAAGATTCCTCTTATGGTGCTGATGATGATGACACAGTTTTAAAAGATAATATTTTATATGATTCACAGCCAGAGGAAAGTAAGTCATTAATATAGTTCTCAAAAAAATCTATAAGTTAGTAAATCAGTAATGTTTACACATGTAGAAATTCATCCAGAATTATTTTTATCAATAGGATTTGTAATCGAAAAAATGAAATGATATGGAGTGAATGTACATGTGACAAAAACGTACACGATACATAGAAAACTACAGTTTATCAAGGACAAAGCTTTTATTCCTGTCTATATCTTGATGTCGCCTGAGGGTCTTCAACCAAGGTTGAACAATATTCATTCCCTCAAGGGAGATCAAGAAGGCCCCTAGTGTGCACTTAAGCAGAATTCTTGACAAAAATGTTGAGCAACATCGATCGCAGCTAAAATATATCATTGAAGCAACACATGTCGGGAGCGGTCAACTAGAAAAAAAGTAAAACCGGGCAATGTCTGCCTACAAATATTTGTCATTAAGTAGCCTGACGAAAGACAATAATTAGGACAAAAACAACATTGATAGACAACATGGGGCACATAGAAATAGATGTAGGCAAACCTTGCAGTGTAACTTAGGTTGAAAGGGCAAAAAAAGTCATGTGTACAGATAAAAATATTTGAGTAAAAACAATGAAAATATTGAACAGCCAAATTGAAAAAATAAATGAAGTAGGCCAACATTCTTTTTAATCTGTTTTACAGGACTTTGAACTTAACAAGTGGGTCGGGGCGATGAAATAAAATAAAAATGAAAGGTCGAAAATAATGGAGCTTGCAAATAAAATGTTTCCTCAAAACACATTATTTTATTTTCTGAAATGAGTACATGACTTTTGTGTGAAAAAAAAATTGAAAATGAGAAAATACTGTATTTGAACTGAAATCTACTGAATTATTAAATTGAATTCTATTTTATCAAGCCAAATATAACATGTTTAAAGTATTTTTATGCCCTGCCTACGATAGTAAGAGGGCATATAGTGTTCGGCTGTGTCCATCCGTCCGTTCGTCTGTCAGTCCGTCCCAAGTTAGGTTTACCCTCAGGTTGAAGTATTTTTTCTGTGAAGGATTATGCTATTGTCATGAAACTTTATATAAATACACATTAGCATCTAATTAAACAAAAATCATAATAAAATTTTCCCCATGGAACCAACTTCATGCTTCACTGATCATTGGAAAAAAGTGTGATAGTATGAGGTTTACCCACAAGTTTAAGTTTTTATACGACTGCAAAAATTTTTGCGGTCATATAATGGTATGGTGCTGTCGCCGTCTGTAGACACTTTTGTTTTTGTTCAATAACTTTAGTTCGAGTAGATCAATCCTGATGAAATTTTAAAATTATCATCCTTAGCACAAAAGGAAGGTTTGGGTCAGTTTTGGTCATTATGGCCCCTCCCGTTTTTAAAAAAAGGGGCCAAAAAGGGTTAAATTGGGTGTTTTCACATATGTGGCTGTAGAATCCTTATTATTTATCAGATTTTGATGAGGTTTTTTTCAGCATGCTCCTTAGGAAATTTCCAATCTGTGTTATGCCAACGGATTTCACATTGCATGTACCAATCATGAGATAAAGGGAGCTCAAAAGGGGCGAATTTCAAAAATTAAATACATTTGTATTTTGTTATATGTGTGTGACATTATATGACAATTATTATTAAATTATGATTACAACAAAAACCATGTGAAAAACAAGTATTTTAGTCTGATTTTAATGCAGTTTTTTGCAATGGATTCCATTTGAAAAATTAATAAGCACTGCACCTTCAGATTTTTTGATTACTTGTTTCCTTTCCGAGCTATGAGGGGCTTAACGGGGCCAAAATTGGAAACATGCTGATTACCTGAAATTTTTATTTTCCATCGGATTTCAATGGGATTTTTTTCTTTGGATTCCTCTAGTTATAAGCTTTCAGCAAAATGGCAACTGATTTTGCCTGCCTCTTACTGGTTCAGAGCTATTTATAAGGGATCAAAGGGGCCAAAAGTGCAATTTAATTAGTGTGTCAATGTCCTTTTTGTGTCCAACAAATAACTGTGTCCACATTCATTTTAATTTACACTTGTTCAAATTTCAGTGGTCGACATGCTGCGGTCGTATCGTGCTGCGCTAGGCGTAGCCCTTTATTTTTTCTGTGAAGGATGTATATTATTATCATGAAACTTTGTATGAATACACATTAGGGTATAATTTAACAAGCATCATAAATAAGAATTAATCTATGCTACCAAGTTCATGCTTCACCGATCATGGAAAAAGGGGGCTAGTATAAGGTTTACCCTTAAGTTAAGTTTTTTTTTCTGTGAAAGATATATGCTATTATCATGAAACTTTATTTAAATACACATTAGGATATAATTAAACAAAAACCATAATAAAAATTTATCCTTGCTACCAACTTCATGCTTCACTGATCACAGAAAAAAGGGGGATAGTTTGAGGTGTATCCAAAGGTTTAAGTTTCTTTTTTGTGAAGGATGTATGCTATTGTCATTAAGCATTAAATTAAATACCCATTAAGGTATAATTAAACAAAAATCATAATACAAATATTTCCATGCAACCAACTTCATGCTTCTACTTTTCACGAAATAAAGCATTGTTCAAATAGTTGTGAGGCGGGACATTGTGTCCGTTAGACACATATTCTTGTTTCATAATACAGTAGAACTTCGATGGCTCGAACTGCAATAGCTCGAACACCATGGATGCCTTGAACCAATTTTCTAGTCCCTTCATTCTAGTTTTAACATAGGTCGACCTCGATAGCTCGAACACCCCTCTAGCTCGAACTTTTTTCATCGGTCCCCTGAGTGTTTGAGTCATGGAAGTTCCACTGTATTTTCCTTAAAAGAATGAATTTTTTCAATAATTTACATCCATTGGAAAAATTGTAGGGATATAAATTAAAAATAAAAGTGATCCTGACCACTTTTATTTTTATTTCACTTTCTGAAAAATTTGGGTAGGCTCTCCCATAAAACAGATAATGAAAAATGTATGAGAAATTCTCACGCAAAAAACATGCCATAATTGTAATATTATAAGAGCATAAATCTCAAGTCTTGTTCTTCATGTTCTCAAGTCCAAATATATAATTCAACAATTCCAATTTTAAATGCAATGCCTAATTAGGGCCCCGCCATGAAATGGCGGCGCCCTATGGTAATCAGCCTGTCCATCTGTCTGTCCGTCAGCATTTTCTATGTGGTATGATAACTCGAGAATGCCTTTACCAATTTTTATGAAATTTTTACTCAAAGTTGCACTTGACTAAAGGAAGCTCCCTTTTATTTTTGAAGAAAATCAGAAAATGATTTTTTGGAAAAAAAACCTCAATTTTTTTAATGAAAAAATGCATATTTTTAGAAATGTCGTACGTTAACTCAAGATTGTCTTCAGGGATTTTAATGATTTTGATACTCAAGGTTGAACTTTACCAAAGGAAGCTCCCTTTTGTTTTTGCGGAAAATCTGAAAATGATTTTTGGAAAAAAACTTCATTTTTATATGAAAAGTGCATATTTTGAGAATTAGCTCTATGTCGTACGATAAGGTAAGATTGCCTTCAGGAATTTTTATGACTTTGATACACAAGGTTGGTCTTGACTAAAGGAAGCTACCTTTTGTTTTTGAGGAAAATCCGATTTCCATGA
>MJUU01038402.1:47520-87355 GCA_002080025.1 Modiolus philippinarum | reverse complement strand
AATTTCCTGAAAGTCTCAAAGACCACTTATTTTTTGGAATTCTACTTAGCAACCATATATCCTAGAATTCTTTTAGTAACAATAATGACTATCAATAGGTAGATTTCAATGATAATGAAAAAATTATGCCAAGGGTGAATAACAACTGTTTTCTGTGTCAAACAGGGAGTGCGGGGATAGCTGTCGTTTCCGACAACATCTAGTTGAATTTGTCACAAGCTTTTTATCAAAAAACAGTCATAATAATTTTTTTTTTAAATCTATATTTTTTTAATTTGGAGTCCAAAATAACTTTAATTGAGTTATCTCCCCTTTCTTGAAAAACTGACAAATTCCATTTATTTTTATTTTTCATCGGATTTTGATGGGATTTTTTTCTTTGAATTTCTCTTGATATAAGCTTTCAGTAGTACGCCAACGGATTTTTCGTAGCTCTTACCATTTCCGAGCTACAAGGGGTCAAAGGGGCCAAAATTGCAAATTTTTGAAATATGTAAAATCTTTATTTTTCACCGGATTTCGATGGGATTTTTTTCTTTGAATTCCTCTTGATATAAGCTTCCAGTAGTATGACAGTGGATTTTGCATAGCTCTTACTGTTTTTCGAGCTACAAGGGGTCAAAGGGGCCAAAATTGTAATTTTTCCAATATTTGAAATCCTTCTTATTCATCGGATTTCCATCAGATTTTTTTCTTTGAATTCTTCTTGATATAAGCTTTCAGAAGTAAGTCAACAAATTTGGCATAGTTTTTACTGTTTCCGAGCTAAAAGGGCCAAAGGGGCCAAAATTGCAACTGATTCAAGCTCTTTATTGTGTCCATTTAATTACTGTATCAAGCTCTTTACTGTGTCCTCATTCGTTTTGACTTACACTTGTTCAAATTTCAGTATTCAACATGCTGTGCTAGCTCGGCGTAGCCCTTTATTGATAAATTCGTGACCTCCAAATTTTTTTGCATATTTTTATAGCATATTGCTCAAAGTTTTATAGTACAAATTTTAAAACATATTCTATGTCAGAAACCAAGACACCCCATCTACCTTGACTTGACTGTAGAATTTCATTAGGATTTAATGTATAAATGCTTATTTTAATTCAAAGTTCATGTAACTTTGTCAATGCCTTACTCAAGTTTTGAAGCAACAGTATAATTAGTGTAAATCAAATATTTTGATAGTTTCCATGTCATGGGGAGGCAATTCCTCCATATTTCAAAAGATATAGAATGTTTTGAGACCAATATTTTGATATAGTTTACCTGACATTAATAGCTTTTCTTAAAAAAAATATGAGTGATTAAATATAATTCCAGTATACTAGAACTTTGTTGTTCTTGTCCATCTCATTTGCACTTTTATGAAGTGGCACAAAAATTTGATTTACAAATGTCAGTTCACAAAAGTGCAAGTCAAATAGACAACATGTACAACAACAACTAGTTTTCAGTTTTTAGCTCACCTGGCCTAAAAGGCCATGTGAGCTTTTGCCATCACTTGGCGTCTGTCGTCTGTCGTCCGTCGTCCGTCTGTCCGTCCGTCCGTCTGTCCACAATTACAAAAAAATCTTCTCCTCTGAAACTGTTCAGCCAATTTTTATGAAACTTTGGTGGGATGTTCCTTGGATGGTNACATGTACAACAACAACTAGTTTTCAGTTTTTCATATCACAACAGAAATAATATCATTGGATATATCAATTACATATCAGTTTTAAAATCAAATCAATCACTGTCATTTGACCAGAAAACATTGTAAAAGACTTAAAAATTGGAGGAATTATTGGTACATATATTGACCCACCACCACAAATCTGCGGTAGGCAAATAAGGGCAGGTAATGATTGTATGTTGAACTAATCATCTCACCAACTCAGCTACTTGTGCCACTTCAAAATGATCCTCTAAATAAATTTTGCTGTAATTAAAGGAAATATTTCTTTTTCAGCTGCAAGATTTGATGTTAAGCTGAAGTCAAATGACGACACAGAAAGACTTGGTCTAAAATCAAAATATCGACTTCATGTATCAAATGTATGTCTTATGCTGGAAGATTTAGAGAAACAGGAGCCAAAGTATAAATGGTATTATGAACATCTTAGAAAGTATGGCAGACAGAGTAATGATTTTGTCATTGTGTCGGGACGCAGAAGTGAAAGTGGGGAGGGAACATTTGCCTTTGTCCATGATGATCCTTCTAAAATAACAAAAGCCATTGATAAACTTACAAAAAGAAAACATAATGAACAATTAACAAGCAAACTTAATTTTACATCAACAGAGAATGAAAAACTAGTGCCAAATAGAATTTCTGAACCTATTCCAAAGAAGGAAGTATCCCCGAAACCCCAAAAGAAATCGTCTTCAATGAAAGAAGAAGGTGTGACAAAACAAGCTCTCAATCGACAAAATTCAGCACATGTTACATCAGAATTTAAACATGAACTTGAAACTAAAATGAACAAGAGTAAAACTTTAAATGAAAAATCAGATAAGTCTAAAAAGGAAAAGCAAGAAGGCAAAGAGGATAAGAAAAAAGGATTTGGATTTTTTAAATCTAAAGAGAAAAAATCCAAAGAAGTTAAAAATGGACATGAAAATAATGTGGAACAAAAACAATACCTAAAGGAAAGTCTTTATGATGAACCTGAACTTCCTGACTCACCTAAAAAACATAATGAACCAATATATGAAGAAGCTGATCAAGTCCCAGCTCCACTTAGAACCCGCACACCGTCAGTTAGTAAAACTTCTGATGAGCCTGCTCTATATGCTCAGGCAGCACCTAACAGGGAAGATGCTTGGAAAAATCATGGCATTCAAGATGAGGAACACCTTGAGAATTATGACTCAATAAAAGCAGCTGCAAGTAAAAAGGGAAAACAAGTGCCAATTACGGAGAGAAAAGATTCAGAAGACATTGATGATACTTATGATCATGCATTCCTAAATGAACGAAGCATAAAGAAACCAAAAAGTGTGGACGACTCAAAAAATGTTTATGGTACTGCAAGTGGAAGAGAAATCAATATTCCGGAGCCTGATTATGAAGGAGATTATAATTATGAGGATGAAGAGCCTACGGAATATTATGATGCATTGTCTGCACAACAAAGCAGAAAATCGCCACAACCAATTATACCGACTTATGAGGATGTTGATATTCAAAATTGAAAGACATGTTCTATTTTATATATTTTTTATATAATTATATTTTATAAATTTGCAATTTGCAAATTTAATGTATTTGTCCTTTATCTTCTACTGTCATCTACACACAAGTCAAAATGAACATCATGAAAGTAAGTGTTACAGTCCTTCAAGTGTAACATTAGACCAATCTTATAACTGTAAAATTTGTTGGAAAATTTGAACAGTTGATATTTACCTCAGGAACTATGGTGTCAGATACAGTGTGAGCTGTTATCAATTGAATTGTTTATAACTATCATGTTTTTTTAATATTTCAACAAAAAATTTAAAACACTAAGAATTTTAATTTTAATATTTATGATCAGTTTAATATTATTAGTTATGGTCACTTCATGTATTTTTAGAGATACTGTAATTGATTTTAGTATTATTTTGGAATATAACACAAAATCAGGAATTTGGCAATGGGAGATAATAAATTGACCAAGGGAGGTAATAGAACAAAAAAAATATCTCCAGTCAATAAGCAGGTTTTTTTTTTTAATTTTTCCATCAAAATATTATGCTGTTAAATTTAGATGGGCATATAAAAATTTGTCAGATTAGATAGTATAAGGGGAGCCCCTGCCCAAATTATTTTTTGAAATGGGCCAAAACATAACACATTCAAACCTATTCAAAGATTTTCTTCTCACACAATGGTATTTTGATGATACCTTTCAATGAAGGTGTCCAGGAGATCCACACCTCTTCCAATATGGCTGCCATTAACAATGTTAACATTTTACCCTTTGGAAAATACATTCAAAGAACTACTTGTCCAATTAAACTTAGTCACAATGGCCCTTAGATGGTCCCCTTTAAAAAAGGGTATCCTGGAGATCTGTACCTTATTCAAGATGGCCACATGCAGGAACATAGTTTATATTAGATTCAATTAAAAGAATAAGGTCTCTGAAAACACATATCCATTTTAAACTAAACTTTATTACCAAAGTCCTAGGTTGGTGCCCTTCAAAATTTGTATCTGACATTTCTGTATCAAAACCAAATTGGCCTCCATCAGGGAACATAGTTTAACATTGGACCTTATTTGAAATGCCTTTCATCTGTGATCCAAATGAGCAAACAGGATTTTAAGAGCCTTTTGTTTATTGACCTGGAAAAACAAATTCTCCTTGACCTCTCCTTGACCTTAACATTGGACCTTATTTGAAATGCCTTTCATCTGTTATCCAAATGAGCAAACAGGATCTTAAGAGCCTTTTGTTTATTGACCTGGAAATACAAATTCTCCTTGACCTCTCCTTGACCTATGGTCTTGGTGAATGGTTTACAGGTCAATAAAAAAGTGTATGTTGAGGTAAATATCTGTGTTTCCAGGTCTGTCAAGTGCATAATTATATAGTATGTATTCAGATAGATCCAGCAATTGTTTTGTTATGCTAAAGTTGTGTAGTAAGGGAGATAACTAATATATATCCAATATTTTTATTCAGTAATATAAATAAAGCTGATCGTTCAAGTATATGTTAATTCATGTGTTTGACATGATCAAGAAATATATGAATATTATAATGTTAGCATATTTTGCTCAGTATGTTGAAGTGCTTTAGATTGTAAATGTTACTTTGGTAAATAACTGTGATACTCAGTTTGAGATGGTAAGATCTACAATTTATGGCATGAAAAAATTAAAGTTTTCCTATAGAAAAAGTTTTTGGTCCAAGTTCTAGTTGGATCTGTTTCTATGGTTTTTGGGTTTGTTTTTTTTTTGAATTATTGAAAGATTTCTCTGTTTAAATTTGATGTCTTTTAAGTGTGTGTCTTGCACTGAGGTCAATCAGCTTGAAGAATTCTTTCAAATAATATACAAATGTATCTAATGGTTTTGATATCACTATAAAATAAATGTCAGCTTCTTCTTAAGTTCATTGCTCCCCTATTTGGATTGTTGTTTTTTTTTGTTTTTAAACGACCACAAAAAATTTTGAGGTCGTATATTGGTATGATACTGGCATCGGTGTCATCTGCGTCTGTGGGCTTTCCGTGCAATAACTTAAGTTCTAGTTGATCAATCCTTGTGAAATTTTAACACAATGTTCCTTGCCACAAAAGGAAGGCTTGGAATGGTTTTGGGTATACTGGCCCCACCATTTTTTAAGGAAAAGGGCCAAAAAGGGCCAAATTGGTTGTTTACATATATTGGTCTGTAGAATATTTATTATTTATCGGATTTTGATGGGGTTTCTTTCATTGTAATCTGAGAAAATTTCCAATCGGTGTTAGGTCCACGGATTTCATGTCGCATATACCGTTCATGAAATAAATGGGCCCCAAAGGCGGGTGAATCTCAAAAATTTTATTTTTCTTATTTTTAGTCCGATTTTAATGCAGTTTTTTGCAATGGATTCCTTATGAAAAGTTGATTAGCACTGCACCATCAAATTTTTGATAACTGGGTTCTTTTTGAGAAATGAGGTTCCAAAGGGGCCAAAATTGCAAATGCACAGATTACCTAAAATTTTTATTTTTCTTCGGATTTTGATGGGATTTTTTTCTTTGGATACCTCTTATTGTAAGCTTTCAGTAGTTTGCCAACAAATTTGGCGTATCTCTTACCATTTAGGAGCTATTAGGGGTCAAAGGGGCCAAAATTGCTATTTTTATACGACCGCAAAGAATTTGAGGTCGTATAATGGTATGGTGCTGTCATCGTAGCCATTGGTGTTGTTGTCGTCATCTGTAAACACTTTTGTTTTTTGGTTAATAACTTTAGTTTTCGTTGATCAATCCTTACCAAATTTTAACACAATGTTTCTTGGCACAAAAGGAAAGCTTGTATCAGTTTTGGTCATTGTGGCCCCAGGCTTTTTCTAAAAAGGACCATATTAGGTGTTTTTATATATTTGGCTGTAGAATATTTATTATTTATCTGATTTTGTTGGGGTTTCTTTCTGTGTGTTACTGAGAAAATTTCTAATCTGTAGTATGCAACGGATTTCATGTTGCATGTACCGTTCATGCCATAAATGGGCCCAAAAGAGGTAAATCTCAAAAATTTTAGTTTCTTTATTTTAAGTCCGATTTTGATGCATTTTTTTTGCATTGGATTCCTTGTGAAAAATTAAGTAGGTGCTCAACTATCAGATTTTTTATATCTTGTTTCCTTTCCGAGGTATGAGGGGCCAAAAGGGGCCAAAATTGCAAATGTCCAGATTATTTTACGTCAGATTTTGATGGGATTTTTTTTCGTTGGATTCCTCTTGTTGTAAGCTTTAAGTAGTATGCCAACAGATTTTAAGTAGCTTTTACCATTTAAAATGGTCCAAAATTGCAGTTCTTCAAAATATGTAAAAAATTATATTTTTTTATTGCATTTTACTGGGGTTTGTTTCTTTGAATTCCTCTTGACATAAGCAATCAGTAGTATGCTTAAAGATTTGATGTAGTTCTTACTGTGGGCCAGATGGGGCCAAAATTAATTACCAAAAATTTTAATTTTTATACGCCCGTCTTTGACGGGACGTATTATGGTATACCGGTGTCCGTCCGTCCGTCCGTCTGTCTGTCTGTCCGTCCGTCCACACGTCGTACTCTAACTAGAGAACGCTTTGAACATTTTTCTTGAAACTTTGCAGGGTTGTTGGGTATGACGGAAAAAAGCTCCCTATCGTTTTATTTTGTTGTCAGATTTTTCGTTTCAGAGTTATGGGACTTTGATTATTTAAAAAAAGCTTGAAATTGCAGTTTTCGTCCAGATGTCGTACTCTAACTAGAGAACGCTTTGAACATTTTTCTTAAAACTTTGCAGGATTGTTGGATATGACGGAAGAAAGCTCCCTATCGTTTTATTTTGTCGTCGGATTTTTCGTTCCAGAGTTATGGGACTTTGATTATTTCAAAAAAGCTTGAAATTGCAGTTTTCGTCCACATGGCGTACTCTAACTAAAGAATGCTTTGAACATTTTTCTTGAAACTTTGCAGGATTGTTGGGTATGACGGAAGAAAGCTTCCTATTGTTTTATTTTGTCGTCGGATTTTTCGTTCCAGAGTTATGGGACTTTGATTATTTCAAAAAAGTATGAAATTGCAATTTCTGTCTACACATTAATATTCTTTTATTTTAAGACATTACTACGCCTAAACCAATATACATTTTTGACTGTTTAACATAAGATGAAATAATTGATACATATCAGAAGTCCCTTGTTATGTTTGTTCATATGGAGTTTTTAATTTCAAGAATCATTTAATCAGTTTGCTTTAAAGTAGGGACGGGCGTATCATGCGCTATTGGTGCAGCTGTTTATTCATCAAGATTTCAACGGATTTTTTCTTTGGATTCCTTCAGAGGTAAGCTTTCAGTTATGAGTTACTTACTTTGTGTTGCTCTTAACGTTTCCAAGTGCCTGTTTTAATTTGTGTTCAGCTAATTACTATGTCAAGCTCCTTATTGTGTCCATTTAAGTAATGTATCAAGCTCTATACTGTGTCCACATTCACTTTAACTTACACTTGTTCAATTTTCAGAGGTCGACATGCCGAGGTCGTTACCATGCTGTGTTCAGCGTAGCCCTTTATTTTTCTTTGGATTCTTTTTGTTGTAAGCTTACAATATTAAATCAACAGATTTAGCATATCTCTTACTGTTTTTGAGCTGTTAGGGTCAAAGGGACCAAAATTGCAATTTAAAAAAAAAAAATGTAAAATCTTTATTTGTCATTTGATTTCAATGGAATTTTTTTTCTTTGGATTCCTCTTGTTGTAAGCTTTTAGAGGTATGGCAACAGATATTGCATATCTTTTACCGTTTCTGAGCTAAAAGGGGTCAAAGGGGACAAAATTGCAATTTTTCAAAATATGCAAAATCTTTATTTTTCGACAGATTTCAATGGGATTTCTTTCTTTGGATTCCTCTTTTTGTAAGCTTTTGGTAGTACGTCAACAGATTTTGTGTAACTCTTACTATTTCTGAGCTTTAAGGGATTAAAAGGACTAATTTTTGTTTGTTCCTTAGTAGGCATACTTTGTGTCCAGCTAATTACTGTGTCAAGCTCTTTACTGTGTCCACATTAACTTTAAAATACACTTGCTCAAATTTCAGTTGTCGAAATGCTGCGGTCGTATTATGCTGCGCTCAGCGTAGCCCTTTATTCAAAATATATAAAACCCTTATTATTTATCAGATTTCAATGGGGTTTTTTTTCATTTGATTCCTCTCGTAGTAATCTTTCTGCAGTTTGTCAACAGATTTAGCATAACTCCTCCCGTTTCTGAGTTTTGTTGGATCAAAGGGGATAAAATTGCAATTTTTCATGCCCTAGCCCTACTTTGTGTCCAGCTAATTACTGTTTCAAGTTCCTTCTTAGGTCCATCTAATTAAGGTGTCAAGCTCTTTTGTGTCCACATTTACTTTAATTACATTTTTTCAAATTTCAGTGGTCGACATGCTGCGGTTGTATTATGCTGCGCTTAGCATAGCCCTTTATTTTTTATTGCTCCACCTTTTTGTTCACGATTTTTATAAAACATAACAGTGAAATATTCGCTTTGTCTATAATAAAGAAATAATTTACATATAAGGACCCAGTTTAACATTGTTTTACACATGGCTGGATATTCTTGTCATGTTATTTTACCCTAAGTACCTTTATTAGCGAGGGTTGAAAAATGACAAAAATGGCCAGCCTGGTGTAAAGCAATGTGGAACTACTTTGGTTTTCAGTCCCTTATTAATTTTTTGAATTAAAGAGACAAAAAAACATGTCTGCTTCAATCTACGTGTTATTTTGAACTATACATAATATACAAAAACATTTCCAAACATCACTGATACCAAAGCATAAATAACAATTATTACTTAATTACACATTGATATAATACATGATGAATTGTCTGTGTGAAATGTTTTGATTCTAATAGGACATTTATTATGCATTTTATGCTACCATTAATAGACCATATCTGAGTTCTGGTATTTAGATTCACCAGTTGTTGTTTGTCCGCCCTACGTCATAAAGGTGTCCGCCCCATGTGATCAAAAATGTACTTCAAAGACTTAATGTCATGACGTTTTATGCTTTATGACGTGACGTTTTCTATATATATTGTGACATGTTGAAAAGTAGTCTGGTAAATCCTGGTACAAGATCTCGGATATGGTCTATTGTCGCCATATTTTGCTGCTTCAATATGACATCAAAAAAGAAAACTGTAGACACAACAGCATTATTGAAAAGTTGTTATATCTGATGTTAACGTCATCTGGCATGGTCGCCTTTTCTCATCCAGTCACACACAATGATAAAATCAACTTTCACTTTCAAAGTGATTTCAATCTGACATATATGATGTCTACTTGTCCACCTGATTTGTCTTTTAGTCTCATGGACTTTGGTTCTTGACCACTCTAGATCTGATTGATAATTTTGTTATTACATGTACCCCCATTTGTTGATTGTTGCTCATATGCTTATCACTTTTAAAAACTCTAGTGGTCTCAAAGTCTTTTAAGTACTTCATATTAGAATTCAAATTTTACCAAGATAAAAAAATAAATTTTAATGAGTATTGAAAACTAATTAAGTAAATTTCATTACTTTAGTATATAAACCAAAAGCAAAGCCAAAATTAAATGCACTGACATATGGTATATTTTTTTTATCCTTAAAAAGGTTGAAGTGATTTCAAATAGATAAAAAATCACTTTAGTCAGTATAACTTTATTTTCTTTCCAAAAATGACTACCATGTGAACAACTTTCAGAAGAAATTAATAATGCCATCTTTTAGATTGAATCATTTGTTTGTTGTACTTTTGTACATTACAACATTATAACAATAGTTTATGTAACCATGTTTTGTTATTAAAATATTTTAACATGTTATATACTATAACTAGTATCTCAGTTTCATTTTATTCTAAAGTGCTGTGATATTTCATCAATTAAATATTTTGTACAAAATTTGTTCCAACACTTCAAGCATTCCAAAAAAAAACGTGTTCATATTTTAAATTTTTAAGTATTATATATTTTTAATATACAGATAACACATATGTATATACTATCTTTTTAAAACTGCATTGTTTGCAAATAATTTAAACTGTGCTTTCTAATACAAACATTTCTGTATGGCTAATTTTGATTGGACGACTGAAATTTTCAGGTTGTAAAAATCCATGTTTTACAGTTAGGACCAATAATGATACAAACTTGAAATTTTTTTCACAAGCCTCCTATTGTCATGCAATATTTTGGATGTATTTTTAGACTTGTCAGATAACTACTTTATGTATACTAATTTATTTAATTTTTGACACTTTTTGCATTATATAGAATTTTTTTGTCAAGCATTTCTCTGTAAGAGTAAATGATGCAAGCTTGAAAATTTGTCAAAGTCTTGTATTTAAATCATTCAATATCATGGGATGCATTTTCATACATGTCAGGTTACTACTTCCTGTTTACCAACTTTGCTATCTTTTGACACTTTTTGCATTATACAGTAGTTTTTTGTCAAGCTTTTCTCTGTAATGGTAAATGATACTAACTTGGAAATTTTGTACCAAGCCTTGTATAACCATTCCTTATTGTGGGATGCATTATTGTGTCCGTACCTGTATTGTGTCCACACAAACTTACCAGATTGATTTCGGGTTCATTGACTGGTGGTATTTTGGCTGCCATTTGGCGACAGCTCTTGTTATTCCTTAGACTTATGAAAACTTGAACAAATTTCACAGATGGTAATTTTCAAAACTTGAGAGATGTGCCATAACAAGAATTCCAGTATTATTCTTCATATACCAATAGGGCATTTAGGAGTCATTTTAATTTTTAAATTTTCAGGTATATCTAGAAATGTATATACAGTTGGACTTGGATGACTCAAACTGCAATAACTCGAACACCATTGATGTCTTGAACCCTTTTTGTGGTCCCTTTGTTCAAATTTATACACAGTTCAACCTTGGTAGCTTGAACTGTTTTCATCGGTCCCTTGGGTGTTCCAGTCATCAAAGTTCACGTGTAATATCACAAATCAAAAAATTGACCATTACCCTGGTATTATATTCAGCATCATTTTTGGTTTTTTTTTTTTGGTGAAACTTTCAAGGTGCATTTTTTTTGTGAATTCATGGTGCCTTACAACCAGACTTACAGAAAATACAGAGGGGATGGAAGGAATTTAAGTTTGATATATGAAAAGGAGCATGATTGGTAAAAAGTACCCTAAAAATAGGCATGATCCATGATTTAACAGATTTCCCATTGGTCAAGAGTACCCTTAAAATAGGCATGATCCATGAACTGCCTTAGCCGGATACACAATTTTACAAATTTATAAATATAATTACATGAAAGGAGGACCCTCTTCTAGACCCTCAATATACTGGTAAGCAAATTAATTTTGCTGAATTTGTTAAGGATTTAATTTATAATCAAGATTTAAAACTTCAGTAAACTTTAATTGACATTTTGTACAACACAGTCCTTAGGTTTAGAACTTCCAATCCAGGTATCCCCAAAAAGGTCCCCCATCCTTGATGATCCTCCTTTAAAGTCATTGAAACTAGGTGCATGTGTGTACAGACTACAGAGTTTGAAGCCCTTCACATCTTGTCCCTGTAATTACTATAAGACATGGAAATTTATTTCGTCAACAATCCCATGGTGAAATTCATTTTTTGTTGGATGCTCAAGAATGATACACAGTTTTAAACCCCTCTACTACTTTAAGTCATTATATTGATTTATTTATTCATTATAACAGTTCGAGTACATGATTAAGAATCAAAACATAATTGGGTATTTGTTATATGTCCAGTTGTAAGTAAGGCCCTATCAAGTTAATTTGTAGATTCTCATCCACCTGTTACAAAAAATCTAGGGTGGGTTGGAGGGTTCAATTTTATTTTTTTACTGATTTTCACTAGAATTTATAGGAATTTAAAGAAAATTTCTGAAAAATTTAAAATAAAAAAAAAATTTAGCTTAGAAAAAAATGGGGTGGGTGGGGATGAGAATCTATTAATTAATTTGATATGGCCTAATTTGTATAGATATTTTAACAATAGTTGTGTGTTATTCAAACAGACACTCTATGTTTTGTAGTAGGTGCACATATACTAAGAATCATGTAAACAGAATATGTGTGTTGGTTTTGTATGAACATACACTTCAAATTACTTTGATATAATTATAGGTTTATTTCAAAGATTAAATTTGTTAATGTACTTTCTCAGTATTTCATGAAACCTGTCTAAACCAAACCTTTTTTACTGGAAAAACCTGCCTCAGCTAACACTACTAACCAATATATATGCAAAGTTGATCTTCAATGGCTCACACTGCAATAGCTCAAACATGGGATGTCTCAAACCGTTTTTGTAGTCCCTTATTTTGTGTTCAAAAGAGGTTCGACCTCAATAGCTTGAACACATCTCGATCTCACACCATTTTTAACTCACCTTACCCAAAGGGTCAGTGTGAGCTATTGCCATCACTTGGCGTCTGTTGTCTGTTGTCTGTCCTTTAAACTTTTCACATTTTCATCTTCTCCTCTTAAACTACTGAAGCAAATTCAACCAAACTTTACAAGAATGATGTACTAAAGGTCCTTTACAAAGATTGCTTATTTCGAAAAAACATGGCCGCCAGTGCGGAACTTAGGTTTAACATTGGACCCTTTGGGAAAAATCACATTTTCATCTTCTGCTCTGAAACCACTGAAGCAAATTCAACCAAACTTAATAAGAATGATGTACTAAAGGTCCTTAACAATGATTGCTCATTTTGTTCCAATCCAATAAAAAACATGGTGGCCAGTGCGGAACTTAAATTTAATATAGGACCCTATGGGAAAAATCACACTTTCATCAACTCCTCTGAAACTGCTGAAGCAAATTCAATCAAACTTTACAGGATTGATGCCCTTAAGGTCCTCAACAATGATTGCTCATTTTATTCCGATTCGACAAAAAACATGGCCGCCAGCACGGAACTTAGTTTAACGTTGGCCTTATGGGAAATTCACACCAAATTTTACAGGAAGGATGTATGGAAGGTCCTTTACAAAGATTGCTCATTTTGTTCTGATCCGATAAAAAACATGGCCACCAGCACGGAACTTAGGTTTAACATAGGACCTTATGGTAAAAATCACATTTTCATCAACTCCTCTGATACTGTTAAAGGAAATTCAACCAAACTTTACAGGAATGGTGTACTAAAGGTCCTCAACAATGATTGCTTATTTTATTTGGATTCATCAAAAACGATGGCTGCCACGGAACATGGTTTAACATTGGCCTTATGGGAAATTCACATTTTCATCTTCTCCTCTGAAACCACTGAAGCAAATTCAACTAAACTTTACAGGAATGATGTATGGAAAGTCCTTTACAAAGATTGCTCCTTTCGTTCTGATCCGATAAAAAACATGGCCGCCAGTGAAGAACTTGGGTTTAACATAAGACCCTATGGGAAAAATCACATTTTCATCAACTCCTCTGATACTGCTGAATCAAACTCAACCAAACTTTACAGGATTGATGCACTAAAGGTCCTTTACAAAGATTGCTTATTTTATTCCGATTCTACAAAAACAGGGCTGCCAGCACAGAACTTAGTTTAACATTGGCCCTATAGAAAATTCACATTTTCATCTTCTTCTCTGAAATCACTGAAGCAAATTCAACCAAACTTAAAAGGAATGTTGTATGGAAAGTCCTTTACAAAGATTGCTCATTTCGTTCTGATCCAATAAAAACGTGGCTGTCGGCGCATAACTTGGGTTTAACATAGGACCGTATGGGAAAAATCACATTTTCATCTACTCCTCTGTAACTGCTGAAGCAAATTCAACCAAACTTTACAGGAATGATGTACTAAATTGCAAAGATTGCTCATTTTATTCCAATTCGACAAAAAACATGGCCGCCAGCATGAAACATAGTTTAACATTAGCCTAATGGGAAATTCACATTTTCATCTTCTTCTCTGAAACCACTGAAGCAAATTTAACCAAACTTTACAGGAATGATGTTTGGAAGGTCTTCCACAAAGATTACTCATTTTGTAATGATCCAATAAAAATATGGCTGCCAGCGTTGATCTTAGTTTTAACATTGGACCCTATGGGAAAAACATCATTTTCAACATCTCCTCTGAAACTATTGAAGCAAATTCAGGCAAACTTAAGAGAAATAATGTATGGAAGGTCCTTTACAAAGATTTCTCATTTTGTTGGGATCTGACAAAGAAGATAGCTCCCAGCAATGAACTTGGTTTAGAATGGTACCCATATATCAGAACATTTGTTTCATTACATGCGCTTAAATTATTGAAGCAAATTCAGTCAAACTAAGATTGCTAATTTTGTTTTGATCTGATAAAAAACAAGACCGCCAGCACAGAACATATTTTAACATAGGATCCTATTGGATAAACATCACTTGCATCACCTGCTGTAAGCATTTTGTCAGGTGAGGGATTCAGGCTCAGTATCTGAGCCTCTAGTTATTGGTCCCTTGGGTGTTCAAGCCATTGAATTTCTACTGTATTTAAATTTTGAAGAAAACCTCTGTCTGTACCACCCTAGGGAGTTCAGTTTACACAGGTTTCACTGTATAAATAACAAGTACCTTAAAATTATATGTTATCTGTGTTATTATTGTGATGATAAATAGTGCAAATATAAATATTTAAATGAATAAAGCATAACATTGAAAAATTAAATTGTCATCTCTTGTAGAGATATTAAGACATGTAAAAATTATCAGTAGAAATACAGAATTGCTATTTTGTGGGCATCCCTTTGACCTTTTTCAGTTCTAAAGAACTGCTGAATGGATTTAATCAAAACATGCCATGAATGATGCTTATGAGATGTTACTTTGGTGCTGATCCATCCGCCAACATGGATACCAGCCGTGAAATAAACTTAGTTTATCATTGGACCCCATGGGGGAATTCCATACAAAAATCCTCCGGAGAACTACTGAATGGATTTTAACCAAACATGGCATAAATGATACCTGTGGGTTGATGGCCAAGTGTTGTTACTTTGGTGCTGATAAATAGCAAATTATGGATGCCAGCGAGGAAACTTAGTTTAACATTGGACCATATGGGAAAATGCACACAAAGATCTTCTAGTGAACTGCTGAATGGATTTGAACAAAACATGGCATGAATGATACTTGCAAGTTGCTGACCAAGACTTTGTTACTTTGGTGCCAATCTTTCATCCAACTTAAGTTTAACATTTGACCCCATTGAAAATGCAACCAGCGATTACCTTAAGTTTAACATTTGACCCCATGGAAAATGCATACAGAGATCTCCTCTTGAAAATCTGCTCATTTGATTTTAAATAAACTTGGCATAAATGATGTTTTTGAAGTGCTGACCAAGTGTTGGTACTTTGGTGCCAAGCCATCAGCCAATATGAATGCCAGTGGTGAACTTATTGTGTCGCCTGTATTCACGCATGGAGTATCCGTATGGTGACCTATACCGTGTAAAAGAGTTTTGGATCTCTCGCATGCCAACTTCCTGTTTGACATAACTTGGAATATTTTTTGTGTCTTGAAAATTTGTGTCGGAACCACATATCCCAGCCTTCTGCAATTTGGCATGGAGTATCAGTATGGTGACCTATACCGTGTAAGAGAGTTTTGGATCTCTCGCATGCCCACTTCCTGTTTGACGGAACTTAGAATATTTTTTTTGCGTCTTGAACAATTGTGTCATATTTTTCTCAGAAATCACATATCCCAGCTTTCTGCAATATCAGTAAGAGGTCCTATACCTTGTAAGAGACTAAACATTTTTATACCCCGCTACATAGTAGTGGGGGTATACTGGTTTTGCCTATTTCGCAGGCGACACATGTCTTCCCTGGAAGACTTACCACTAAGTTTTAACAATGGACCCCATTGCGAAATTCATACAAAAATCTTATTTAAGAGAACCTCTGAATTGATTTAAATTAGACATGGTATGAATGCCATGCTGAACAATTGTTTTTACTTTGGTGCAGATCCATATCTTCCAACATGGCCACCAGTGGCGATACTTAGTTTAACATTGGACCCTATGGGAAATGCATACAAAGATCTTCTTATAGAGAACTACTAAATGGATTTAAACCAATATTGGCATTAATAATGGTTATGAGGTGATGAATGATACTTGTGAGATGCTTACCAACTGCTGTTACTTTGGTGATGATCTGTCATCCAGTATGGCTGCCAGCGGTGAACTTAGTATAACTTGGACCTTATGGGAACTGCAGAAAAAGATCTCTCATCTGAAAGCACTAACATGGTCAGCACCAAACTTAATCACAATAGTCGTTGGGAAGTCCAATTCAATGTTCTGATTTTCATATTTAATCCAAGATGGCTGCAAGAGGGAACATAATTTAAAACAGGACACTATGGGAAATGCATTCAAAGATCTTTTCTCTGAAACTACCCAGCCAAATGGAACCAAACTCTGTCACAATAGTCCTTAGTAGGTCCCCTTCAAAGTTTGTGATTTTTATGTTCATAGCTCATCCAAGATGGCCACCAGGGGGAAAACAGTTTAACAGTTTAACAAAGGAACCTGTGTAAAATGAAATTCAAAGATGTTCTCCTCTGAAACTACTGAGCCTATAGTAATCAAACTTAAGGTGTCTCAGTGGTATTATTCAGCCATTTTGTCAAATGTATGTTCATTTAGGTTTCATTTATTATAAAATTTTACAAAATACTTATTTAAAATGTAAAGAAGGTTTCAAATAATTAAAATGTTTTTATTCCTTATCTTTTCCAACATTTCCGTTACAAAAAAGTGAGCTAAAACACATGTGCTATAAATCGGTTTGTGGATTTACAGAACACAGAAATTATGCAAGGGAGACAATTTGATAAAAGAATTTAATATAGATATCACTAGAGAAATTAACATTTTGCAATTTATCTCTCTTATTTAAAGGGTGACCCATAATTTTTATTTTTTATATGTAAACTTTATAATGATTTCAAAGAACATGCAAAGTATGAATAAAATCTGTAATAGACTTTTAAAGCTATCCTCTCATATAATCATTTTCCCTATGATTTCTATGTAAAATCATTTAATTTTCAATTTCAGTTTTTGTGCTTAAATGCATGGTTACCTTAAAATTTTATTTTATATTTTTGACAATAATACAATTATGTTTCTACACAGAAAATTTCACAAAATTCTATACTAGGAAAATGATACCCTTCAGACACCTTAATCACAACAGTCCTTTAGTGGACCGAATGGGAAATGCATAAAAAGATCTTCTTCTCTGAAACTGTTTGAACAATATCAGTAAACATGGTCGTCCTTGGGTGACTCTCTTCAATTTTGGGGGTTTTATGTATGTATCTCAGCCAAGAAAGCTGCCAGCTTGGAACATAAATTTACATAGAACCCTATGGGTAATGCATTCAAAAACCCTCTACCGTTTTAGTTATATTTTATCACAAAAAGTTATTAAGCATTATTTTTCAAAGTTTTTTATTTCTATGTTCATTTATCATTAAAGATGGTTGCCAGCGGGGAATATAGTGCAGCGCAGGACCCAGGTGAGCGATGCAGGCCTTTGAGAGCTTCTTGTTCAAGTCTGAAAGTCTGAAACAACTTAGCCAATTTGGTCCCTTTTGAAAAAGGTGTTTTTCAGATTCACCCTTTATTCAAGATATCTGGCAGCAGGGAGGAGAATTTACATTGGACCCTGTTGGAACACTTTTAAAGATCTTCTCTTTTGAAATTATTCTGTCAATTTGAACCAAGCTTGACCACCAAAGTCTTAAGGTGGTGCCTGCATAATACGAGTTTTTGTCATGCTGCACTTATCCATGATGGCCACCAGTAGGGAACAATAGTTTAACATCTGGCCAATTTGGAAAGCACATTCAAAGATCTCTGCTGGACTACTTGAAGAATAAGTTTGTCCACCATAATCCATGTTTCATGCCAAATAATGTTTTCAGGTTACCCTTTATCAAAGATGGCCACCAATGAACAACATTGTTTAACACTGGACCTCATGGGATTAACAATGAGAGGATATGGAGTAAATGCACATGAGACAATGTCATTACAATTACACGATAACATTTCATGTGTACGCTTTGTTCTATTACAAATGTACTATTAACTACAATTATTCAAATTTTAAAACCTAAGGTTTAACTCCCTCCATCGTAGTTTTGTCCTTAGCTATATATTTCATATTACTGATTATTCGGATTTCGTTTGGTTTTATGCATTTTATTTATTTTTTTTATGGATTTCCTATGTTTGGGTTCTATTGCTGCTGATGAGGAATTAATTTCCGAAATGGCCATACAGCTCATTAAAATATATGATCTCCTATTCATTTACTCCACATCTTTTAGTAAAATATTGGAACTAGCATAAAAATCTCGAAAGCTTAATGGGCATCTACTGTACAGACTACAGGCGACAGTTCTTCAACGAATCAAAGAATGTCAAGTCGACTTTTCAGGGCCTTTTGTTTGCACCAAGTCCAATGAAAAAAAATCAGAAAGCTTATTTCGCATCTCATAAGCAAAACGAAAATCCTCAATCGAAAATGTAGGAATTCATGCTAGAAAACCTGACGGATGGACAGATGAGACCAAGAACAATATCCCCAAACTTTCATTCAAGATTTCGCGAAAAATAGGGTGGTCATAGTTCATGCCAAATCTGTCAAGATCGATATCTTGAGTTCTCTTGTTTGCACCAAGACCATTATCAAACATACCATGCAACGACTCTATACAAAAGCTAAAACCTTAAATCAAAGACCGCATGTAAAAAGGGTTTCAGTCGCAAGAAAATGTCACTGAAAGACAACAGAAGAGAAAGAGACGAAAACCAACAACAGTATACTTAGTACCATGAAATTGTTGTATATGCAATTCAGGTGACCATCATAGAAGTACATATAGCTTAACGTTTGAATTGTTTTGTTTATGATCTTATATACAACTTTTTATATTCTCCTTGAACCAAATCGCAACTTCAAACATAGTCAGTCAGGTAAAGAATACAACTGAGTGACATGCTCATTTAAAAGACTAATTACTACAAAGATATCAAATATCAAAATACAAAAATACCGAAATTGCAAAATAAACAGTAAATTTCGTTATGCTGTACTCCTGTTTCAAGGAGTAACCTCTTATCAGCAGCATTAGAATCAAACAATATGGAAAGCCATAATCCAAAAAGTAGTCAAAAAAGAAGTACTCATTGTCAAAAAATATCGAAATAGGAGGCTAAATCCAGTATCAAGGACATCTACTGAGTGCCATGCACGGAATGAAGCCTCAGTATTTCAAGGGGTTTTGAAAAAAAATCTTATAAACAGTAAAAAACGCAAGGTAAATTTTTCATGTCAGAGAGGTCTGACTATTGGGCTGGTGAATGCTCTCGGAGACCCCTGGTGCACCAACAGTGGCATAAGCCCAATGCTACGGAAGCGTATTGATGCCACATGAAGAAAAAAAATATCTCATAATTATGAGTTAATATCTCAAAATTATGAGATAATTATCTCATAATTATGAGATAACATCTCATAATTATGAGATATTATTTCATAATTATGAGATAATAAGTCATAATTATGAGATATTTATCTAATAATTACGAGATAATTATCTCATAATTATGAGATATTATCTCATAATTATGAGATACTATTTCATAATTATGAGATATTATCTCATTATTATGAGATCTTATCTCATAATTATGAGATATTATTTCATAATTATGAGATAATATCTCATAATTATGAGTTAATAAGTCATATTTATGAGATAACTATCTCATAATTTTGAAATAATGATCTCATAATTATAAGATGATTATCTCAAAATTATGAGATATTATCACATAATTATGAGATAATATCTCATAATTATGAAATAATATCTCATAATTATGAGATAATATCTCATAATTATGAGAAAGTATCTCATAATTATGAGATGTTATTTCATAATTATGAGATAATTATCTTAAAATTATGAGATAATTATTTCAAAATTATGAGATAGTTATCTCATAATTATGAGATATTATCTCATAATTATGAGATATTATCTCATAATTATGAGATATTTTTGTTCTTCGTGAGGCATCAATGGTTTCAAAATACAACAACAAGAAAAAAAACCTGCTGATTGATAAATTGGATGAACAAAAGAACATGGTCATCGGATCATGAAATTGTAGTCAAGGTCACTGACCTATCCATTTTGGGTTATTGAGAATCTGACCATAACATCATTCAGTATCTTAAATTAGGATTCCATGCCAAATGTAGTAAATATCACAGGTGATTTCATTGGAGCAATAGACCACAAGTTTAAGGTCAAGCTCCATATATACAAATGGAAATCAACCAGTACACATACCAAGATCAACCAACAGACGTTACAATTGTTGAGAAATCGATCCAACCATGCTAACTAGTTCGTGAAATTAGTTATAAAGCGGAATTCAGACCAATCCATACTCTAAATATTTTCGTTTAGACAGATGAGCTTTTGTCATCACTTGGTTTCCATCGTCCGTCAACTTTAAGCATTTCATTCAAAGATCTTACCCTCTGAAACCATTGGGCAAATTTGACCCAAAATACAAAATACCCAAAGTTGCATAAAAAGCAGTAAATTTCATTATGCTGTACAGTGTTTCAAGGAGTAACCTCTAATCAGCACCATTGGATCAAATAATATGGAGAGCCAACTCCTTTAGTATTTTTTAAATATGCATGTCCGACTACCCCTTTTAAGATAGCCACCAGCGGGGAACTTGGTTTTACTTTGGACCTTATTCGAAAACACATTAAGAGATTTTCTCCTTGAAATTTGGTACCAAACTCGGTCACAATTGTCCCTTGTTGGCTCTTTGAAAAATGTGTCGGGCAAATCAGTATTACATTCAAGATGCCTGCTAGAAGCGCTTTTATTGTTGTTCTTCATCTTGAAGTCGCAATGAGGTCTTCAACAATGAGCTATGCTAATACCTCATAGTACGTTCTAGACAGCTCCGGTTTGAGCGGAATTCAATGCTAAATATAGAGCAACTCTTCATTCATGTATCTTCTCTTTACCTTCAGATATTCATATTACAAGTCTGGCTGTTGGGTAGAATTTTTTTAAATGTGATCCTGGACGATTTCAGAAAATTTACCAAGTTTGGAATCAATAATATTCTTAAAATCCAAGTGTAAGAATGTTTGGTCTAATCAAAAGAAATTCTAATGGTATGTTTGAGAGTATGATTAAAAAAAAATAACTGGTTATTGAGAATTTGGGAAATTTATCAAAAATTGGAATTATATATTGGAAATCTTAGTATTTAGAATGTCGTTTGTAACAAATCCTTACCAAATATAAGTTTGTATGTTTAAATTTAAAAAACAAATCTATTTTGGACATTCCAAGGCAATTTACCAGAGTTGGAACTAGCATAAAAATCTCGAAAGCTTAATGGGCATCTACTGTACGGACTACAAGCGACAGTTCTTCAACAAATCAAAGAATGTCAAGTCGACTTCTTAGTCCAATGAAAAAAATCGGAAAGCTTATTTCTCATCAATAGCATCAATTCATAAGCAAAATGAAAATCCTCAATCGAAAATGTAGGAGTTCACGCCAGAAAATGTGACGGACGGACAGACGGGCGAGGCCAAGAACAATATCCCCCGAAGCTCTCATTGGAGATTTCGCGAAAAATGGGGTGGTCATAGTTCATGCCAAATCTGTCAAGATCGAAATCTTGAGTTCTCTTGTTTGCACCAAGACCATTATCAAATATACCATGCAACGACTGTATACAAAAGCTAAAACCTTAAATCAAAGACCGCATGTAAAAAGAGTTTCAGTCGCAAGAAAATGTCCCTGAAAGACAACAGAAAGAGAAAGAGACGAAAACCAACAACAATATACTTAGTACCATGAAATTGTTGTATATGCAATTCAGGTGACCATCATAGAAAGCCATATAGCTTAACGTTCGAATTGTTTTGTTTATGATCTTATATACAACTTTTGATATTCTCCTTGAACCAAATCGCAACTTCAAACATAGTCAGTCAGGTAAAGAATACAACTGAGTGGCATGCTCATTTAAAAGACTAATTACTACAAATATATCAAATATCATCAAAATACAAAAATACTGAAATTGCAAAATAAACAGTAAATTTCGTTATGCTGTACTCCTGTTTCAAGGAGTAACCTCTTATCAGCAGCATTAGAATCAAACAATATGGAAAGCCATAATCCAAAAAGTAGTCAAAAAAGAAGTACTCATTGCCAAAAAAATATCGAAATAGGAGGCTAAATCCAGTATTACGGACATCTGCACGGAATGAAGCCTCAGTATTTCAAGGGGTTTTAAAAAAATATCTTATAAACAGTAAAAAACGCAAGGTAAATTTCTCATGTCAGAGAAGTCTGACCATTGGGCTGATGAATACTCTCGGGGACCTCTGGTGCACCAACAGTGGCATCGGCCCAATGGTTTCAAAATACAACAAGAAAATAAACCTGCTGATTGATAAATTGGATGAACAAAAGAGCATGGTCATCGGATTATGAAATTGTAGTCAAGGTCACTGACCTATCCATTTGAGTTATTGAGAATCTGACCAAAACATCATTTAGTATCTTGAATTAGGATTCCATGCCAAATGTAGTCAATATCACAGGTGATTTCATTGGAGCAATAGACCACAAGTTTGAGGTCAAAGTCCATATTTACACATGGAATACAACCCGTACACATTACCAAGATCAACCAACAGACGTTACAATTGTTGAGAAATCGATCCAACCATGCTAACTACCTTGTGAAATTAGTTATAATGCGGAAATTCATCTATATATTCAGACCAATCCATACTCCAAATATTTTCGTCTAGACAGATGAGCCTTTGTCATCACTTGGTTTCCATCCGTCAGTTTTAAGCATTTCATTCAAAGATCTTACCCTCTGAAACCATTTGGCAAATTTGAACCAAAATACAAAATACCCAGGTTGCATAAAAAACAGTCAATTTCATTATGCTGTACACGTGCTTCAAGGAGTAACCTCTAATCAGCAGCATTAGATAAAATAAATTCGTAAAGGTTCCACGGAACCTAATGTCTCGCCCGCTCAGTGCATTGTCGTAATTTAGCCTATAATTAGATGTGGTTGCCAGGTAGAATGTCAAGAAATAACTGGTCTCTGAAACTTTCATACCCAAATTGGAATCAAATATTTTTGTACAATGACTTTTATCAATGAACATACCTGTTAACCTTTGGTAGCTGCTATGAGGGAGATCCTCTCTCATACCAGTCCATCTAAGGAGGAGATTTTACGTAACGACCTTTTATCATAAAAAATCGCATTTATTAATGAAGAAAAGAGAATATGGAATGGAAGAAATCATTTATATAAGCTGTTAGATCAATTTCTAAAATACAAATTCTTCCATGATTTTAAAATATTGCATCATATTTCACAATTTTGCCAAGAAATCAAAAGAAATTTGGGAATACTGTAAAAAATGTCCTCATTTTGTGTATGAGGTAGGTTTGGGGGACAAAAAGCAGTAAGGGGGAGATTTTCATCTCCCTCGAGGGAGATCCATTCTAAGGGACAGATTACTCTTCTAAGAGGGAGTCTCCCCCTTAAAGGGGAGGGTTAACAGGTATGAATGAAATGTATTTAAAAATATGGTTGCTAAGTAAAATTCCAAAAAATAACTGGTCTTTCAGAGTTTCATGAAATTTACCAAAACTGCAATCCTGGATTTGGAAATTTCACTATTGAAAATAATTATTCATACTGTAAGAAATTGAAAAAGATACGGTTGCTAGGTAGAATTCCAAAAAATAACTGGTCTTTGAGAGTTTCAGGAAGTTTACCAAAATAAGAATCAAAGATTTTTACAATTGACTTTTCAAAATGATCATTATAACTGTAAGAAATTGAAAAGGATATGGTTGCTAGGTAGAATTCCCAAAATTAATAGGCCTTAGAGAGTTTCAGGAAATTTACCAAAATTAGAATCAAAGATTTTTTAAATTTGACTTTTGCAAATGATCATTATAACTGTAAGGAATTGAAAAGGATATGGTTGCTAGGTAGAATTTCCAAAAATAACAGGTCTTTGAGAGTTCCAGGAATATAAACTGAAATTGGAATCAAAGTTTTTTGAAATTTTATAATTAAAAATGTTTGTCTGATTCTAATTTATTAAAAAAAGCATTGTTGCTAAGAATTTATAAAAATAGCTGGTCTTTGAAAGTTTCAGGAAATTTACCAAAGTTGGAACCATGTTATTTAATTCTTTAGTGTTTTAAATTATGTTCGATAGTAAACCATTGTTAAAATTTGCAAATGGATGCAAAATTTTCAAAAATTATTGGTCTTTGACATTTTCAGGAAATTTACCAAAATTGGAACCGGAATCAAAATTCCAACAGCCTGTTACATATCTGCACATTGTATGCAGAAATGTCAATGTTAAAGTTATTCTATTATGAATTAAAGATTCTATTCACTTCTTAACAACTAACATTGAAAGTTTTTAGCAAAAAAAACTAAGTCCAAATTTTGAAAAAATACAGAAAAACGAGAACAAAAAAATTCCTATTTTTTCAACTTGAAGTAATTTTCTCACCATCATCTAACTTTTGACCACTTTTTGTGAAATTCCAATGTGATAAAATAACTTAATTTGACTTCTAAAAACTTTAACCACAGGGTTAAAATAAATTTCTTGCGCCAAAAAACTAAGTCCAAATAAGGAAAAAATACGGAAAAACTAAAAAAAAGTTTTTGAAATTTTTCAGCTACTGGTAATTTTCAGACCCCATTCTTGCTTCTGTGCAAATTTCAAATGATTCCATAAAGATTTAATGAAGATATTGATGTTTAGAAAACTTTAACCACAGGGTTAAAATAAATGTTGACGACGCCGACGACGACGGAATTTTGGATCGCTATGTCTCGCTTTCGCGACTTTCGTCGCGGGCGAGACAATGATATGGAGAGCCAACTCCTTTAGTATTTTTTAAATATGCATGTCCGGCTACCCCTTTTAAGATAGCCACCATCGGGGAACTTGGTTTCATTTTGGACCTTATTCGAAAACACATTAAGAGATTTTCTCCTCTGAAAAAACTACTTTGAAAATTGGAACTAAACTCGGTCACAATTGTCCCTTGTTGGCTCTTTGAAAAATGTGTCGGGCAAGTCAGTATTACATTCAAGATGCCTGCTAGAAGCGCTTTTATTGTTGTTCTTCATCTTGAAGTCGCAATGAGGTCTTCAACAATGAGCTATGCTAATACCTCATAGTACGTTCTAGACAGCTCCGGTTTGAGCGGAATTCAATGCTAAATGTGGAGCAACTCTTCATTCATGTATCTTCTCTTTACCTTCAGATATTCATATTACAAGTCTGGCTATTGGGTAGAATTTTTTTAAATGTGATCCTTGACGATTTCAGAAAATTTACCAAGTTTGGAATCCATAATATTCTTAAAATCCAAGTGTAAGAATGTTTGGTCTAATCAAAAGAAATTCTAATGGTATGTTTGAGAGTATGATTTAAAAAAATAACTGGTTTTTGAGAATTTGGGAAAATTTATCAAAAATTGGAATTATATATTGGAAATCTTAGTATTTGGAATGTCGTTTGTAACAAATCCTTACCAAATATAAGTTTGTATGTTTAAGTTTAAAAACAAATCTATTTTGGACATTCTAAGGCAATTTACCAGAGTTGGAACTAGCATCAAAATCTCGAAAGCTTAATGGGCATCTACTGTAAGGACTACAAGCGACAGTTCTTCAACAAATCAAAGAATGTCAAGTCGACTTCTTAGGGCCTCTTGTTTGCACCACGTCCAATGAAAAAAATCAGAAAGCTTATTTCGCATCAATAGCATCAATTCATAAGCAAAATGAAAATCCTCAATCGAAAATGTAGGAGTTCACGCCACTGAGAAAATGTGACGGACGGACAGACGAGCGAGGCCAAGAACAATATCCCCCGAAGCTCTCATTCGAGATTTTGCGAAAAATGGGGTGGTCATAGTTCATGCCAAGATCGATATCTCGAGTTCTCTTGTTTGCACCAAGACCATTATCAAACATACCATGCAACGACTGTATACAAAAGCTAAAACCTTAAATCAAAGACCGCATGTAAAAAGAGTTTCAGTCGCAAGAAAATGTCACTGAAAGACAACAGAAAGAGAAAGAGACGAAAACCAACAACAATATACTTAGTACCATGAAATTGTTTTATATGCAATTCAGGTGACCATCATAGAAGAACATATAGCTTAACGTTTGAATTGTTTTGTTAATGATCTTATGTACAACTTTTGATATTCTCCTTGAACCAAATCGCAACAGGTAAAGAATACAACTGACTGGTATGCTCATTTAAAAGACTAATTACTACAAATATATCAAATATCATCAACCTACTGATTGATAAATTAGCTGAACAAAAAACAAACAAAAAAACAAACAAAAAAATGGCCATCTGATCATAAAATTGTGGTCGAGGTCATTGATATACACATGGAAAACAACCAGTAACAAACTAAGATCAATCTACGGACGCAACATTTTTTGAGAAATCGATCCAACCATGCTAACTAACTCGTGAAATTAGTTATAATGCGGAAATTCATTTATATATTCAGACCAATCCATACTCTAAATATTTTCGTTTAGACAGATGAGCTTTTGTCATCACTTGGTTTCCATCGTCCGTCAGTTTTAAGCATTTCATTCAAAGATCTTACCCTCTGAAACCATTGGGCAAATTTGAACCAAGATACCCAAGTTGCATAAAAACAGTAAATTTCGTTATGCTGTACACATGATTCAAGGAGTAACCTCTAATCAGCAGCACTAGATCAAATAATACAGAATGCCAGCTCCTTTAGTACTCTTTTTAATATGCACGCCCGGCTACCTCTTTTAAGATGACCACCAGTGGGGAACTTGGTTTGACTTTAGACCTTATCCGAAAACACATTATCCTCTGAAACGACTTTGAAAATTGGAACCAAGTTTGGCCACACTTTTCCTTTATTAGCCCTTTGAAAAATGTGTCGGGCAAATTGGTATCGCATTAAAGATGCTTGCCAGACGGAAACAAAGTTTAACACTGGACCCAGTGGGATAGCATTAAAAATCCCCTAAAGCCACATAGCAAACAGAAACCAAACTTGGCCACAATAGTCTTTGGTAGTCCACTTTATAAATATGTTCAGCAAGTCCGCAACTCATCCAAGATGACCACCAACTGGGGCTTAGTATAACATTTGACCTTATGGGAAAACACATTCAAGGATCTTATCATCTGAAACTACTTGATCAAAGTTGCTGACAACAGTCATTAAAAACTCAATCCCGACGTAACTGTAAATCTAATTCCCGCAGGTAGCCATAACTCCTCGGTGTATATTGAAAATAAAAATATTTGGAAGATTCTAAAACAAAAGATGTATCTTAGCTGATAGAGAAAAATAACAAATAAGATAAACAGAAAGATGGATTCAATTAAGGACAGGGATTAAAAGAACCATAAACCTGTTTCGCTTTCTTTTGGGGATTTCCAAGGATAAAGACACGGACCCTAGGTACAAAATTACATAAATGCCCAAACAAACAACGGTACATAGCTGGATCTGTCAAATGATCTACAAAATCTTTTTCTAAGCTGTTAACCTCCAACTTGACAGCTGTAAAATAGGGCCTTAAAAATATTTTTATACTTGCCTTTCCTTCAAGAAGCGGCATGAATGAAAAAAGGCAAACTATTGAAATATGAAGTATAACACTCCCTTTTCGAAGACTCTCGACTAGTCGATGATGGCATGTGTGTGATGAATACCATATTAACAGGTGGCTAAAAATGAATAAATTGACTCTCAAGACTCATTTAAAAATATTCCTTAAAAGTATTAAGGTCTAAATTTCCATATTTAGCAAAATATTGAGTTTTTGGACTAATAATTTTATACTGGAAATCTCCTTGACAGCTTAACATGTAACTTAATTCTGTTTACTTTTTCTAACAGAGCCATAAAAATGCAACAAACTGGGGGTCTGATTTTTTAAACAAGGTCCCGTTAAAATTAAATTGATTTTAAATTTTTGAAAAAAAAAACACCAAATTTCTTGAAATTCAATTTTATTTTCATACAATATCCTTTAGGAAAAAGCAGAGATGATGTTTTGCTGCATTTCAATTGTTCTTTCGAAGCTAAAAGTACCGGTTAACAGATTTCAGCTGCATATTAAGCTGTATAAGTTATTTTCTTTTAAAATATTACCCAAAAGCCCATTTTTGCGCAATATAGAAATTCAAACATTGATTCCTAAAATGAATACTATTGAAAGAGTCATGTTCATTTGATAGCCCATTTGTCATCGTATCTTTACTTATATTAAAAACTGCATAAAATTGTGACTGACAGACAGACAGATCGCTGAACAGATACCTTTGTCACTATATACATGCATTAATAACATGCAGATATTATTTTCACCTTCAGATAAAACTATGAAATGCAATAAAATCTCTTCATCAATGTGTGAATTTTGCATTTGGCATTTTGGACATTTAACTACATGCATCAATACACATCCTTTAGCTTAGCTGACTTAGGTAAACAGTTTGTAAACTTTGATGGAACGTGGATACCTGAAACGGCTGTAATAAGAAAATTTTCAAGCTATTCCATTGGCCAAAACATAACCACATGACCTCCTATATATTATGTGAGGTTGCACAGAAACGCCTGATTGCACAGTTACTAAAAATAACTCAAAGAGTAATTCTTGTTCCTGTCACATAAAAAAGTCATTTAGAGTTTCCATTGTTGTATTATAACCAGTTCAACATGTTCAAATGTAAACTTTTATAAGAGAAATTGATTAAAGCATATTAAAACTAGAGTACTTACTGTCGGAAACGACAATGATCCCCGAACTCCCTGTTTGACACAGAAAACAGTTTATATAGACCCTGGGCATAATTTTTCTTTACATTTTGAAAATAAATTATTGATAGTCACTATTTTTGCTAAAATGAATTCAATAATACATGGTTGTCAGCCAGAATTCCAAAAAAGTAGTCTTTAATTGGTCTTTGACACTTTCAGGGAATATACCTAATTTTGAATCAATTATCTTGGAATCCAATTGGTGAAAATGATTGTCCTTATAGAAACAAATCCTAACAGCATGGTTGCTAGGTATAATTCCCCAAAATAAGTGGTCTTTGACACTTTCAGGAAATTTACCAAAATTGGAATCAAATATTTTTGAAATCCAATTGATGAAAATGATTGACCTTATCAAAACAAATGCTAAAAGTATGCCTGCTAGGGAGAATTTCAAACAATAAGTGGTCTTGGAGACTTTCAGGATATTTGCCAAAATTGGAATCACATTTTTGAATTCTAAGTTTTAAGAATTTTGACTTTTTCCAAATACTTGCCATAATATAAGATTATTTGCCAAAATGTAAAAAAATATCAGTCTTTGACATTTTCGGGAAATTTACTAAAGATGGAAACGGAATCAAAATTCTGAAAGCTTATTGAACATCTACAGACTATATGCAACAATTCTACAACAAACTTAAATCCATAAATCCAAAAATGTAGGGGGAGTTTGCGTCGCATGCCATATGTGTCACAATCCATATTTTCTGGTCTTTGTTAAATCGACATCTTTGGGCCTCTTGTTTGCCTCAGGATAAATATCGAAAATCCGAAAGCTTATTGTTCAGCTACAGCCCATATACAACAATTCTACAACAAAATTAAAACCCTAAACCCAAAAATGTAGGAGGAGTTCGCGTCGCATGCCACATGTGTCAAGATGGACATCTTGGGGCCTCTTGTTTGTACTAGAACCAATATCAAAAATCCGAAAGCTTCGTGCGCATCTGCAGCATAAATGCAACAGTTCTATATAAAAAAATTAAAGCCCTTAATCCAAAAATGTAGGAGGAGTTCGCGTCACAAGGATTCGTGACGGATGGACGGACGGACGGACGAGGCCATCGACAATATCCCGAACTTTCATTCGAAAGTGTGGGGGATAACAAAATGTTAATTTCCTTTCATTTAGCATATATCCCCGATTAACCGACTGTATGGTCAATATACTTACCGAGAAATCATTTGTTTACTTCATCTTCTTATTTGTATTTACATGAGCAGGCCAAAATAAAATAAGTGTGTATAAATCATTGTTTTGAAATGTAGGAAATGCAGTGCAAGTACAAATTTAAACACTTAAAGAAAATTTCAAAAGAAGGATAGTAGTAAAATGGAATGTATGTTCATTACTAAAGAAATCGGAAAGTGCTTCACGACAGAGGTGAATATATTTCCCGAGGGCTTTAGCCCGAGGGAAATAACCTCAGTGCAATTGACAATTTGGGATATTCGCCGATTTCATGGGCGGTAACTGTTTTATTATACCGAACAAACATGGGAAATATTATTCCACAGACGTTGCAACTTTCGGGGTTATTCACAGGTGAATAATCGGGTTATTCCGTGGACACTGTTATTTTCAGGGGTTTTTCACCGGTGAATAATAGGGTTATTCCATGGGCTTTGTAATTTTTAGGGGTTATTTACTAGTGAATAATAGGGTTATTCCATGGGCGTTGTAATTTTTAGGTGTTATTTACCAGTGAATAATAGGGTTATTCCATGGGCATTGTAATTTTCAGGGATTATTCACTGCTATCATTAATTTTGTGCGAAAATATCCAAATTATTTCTATGTTTCAACCAATAGAATTGATTCTTTATTATGTAAGGTATAATGATATGCATTAATCAATTAATATTAGAACAATTGTAGCCTTTGTAGTAGGTCAATACATGATGTTATATCGACCAAGAGATGCATATTGACCTCTAGCTTCGCTGTCGGTCAATATGCATCTCTCATGTCGATATAACATCATATTGACCTATACAAAGGCTATAATTGTATAACTAAGTTAGTCAGGGACTGACACATTTCCTTTAAACATTAAGCGAACACATAGACGCAAAATTAACTGGAAATGATGAAGTCAGATCTCCCAAGGTCTGAAAATTTTGTGATTTTTCAAAAATATCTGTTCTTCGCAATTCCTTTTTGTTACATTTTTTTTATATTTCTAACTTTTGACGAACACTGCAGGTGTCACCAAACCGTTAATAGCTGCGTTCAATATTTCACACATAACGCATTTTTATCCTAAAGAAGTAGTAAATAGTATATGCGTCTAAGATCTTTTAACAGCTCTCATTTCATATTCTTCTGGGAAGAATATAAGACCAAACTTTCTTTGTATTTTCGGCATTCCTAGTCCCTTTGGCGGTAAAAGAATAAATCTCTGAATCAGCGTTACTATAAGTATAAATAGCTCTTGCCTTGCCAAGTCTTCTCCGGCACATCTACGTTTTCCTGAAAAAGGTATCAATTCTGTGAGGAAATTTGTCATTTTCACGTTACCTGATTTAATGTTATAAAGAAAAGTAGCAAGGATTGACCAAAGTCGAAGATTTTACAAATTTCAAAATGCATATGAAAAAAGTCAAAGACATTAAAATAACATATCAGCAATACATATACCAGTATTCGCATGTGTGTGTGTGTGGCTATTATGTTGCTGAAATTCTCTGAGGATCTGGTAAAATGAAAAATAAAACATCTACGCTATATTTTAAATGGGCGACGTAATAATAGAACATTTGTCTTAATTTTAACGAAAATTGGCTTCAGGTGACCTTTTTGTATAATTATCTCATTACATAGCACATATTTTACTGAACGTGCTAATAACTTCAAAAAATCAACATGTGTAAGGATTTCCCTGGGTCCGCAACCCCGTCCACAACATTTCTGAGTTGGAACACAAAAACTCTAAAACAGCTCGTATTTTCCTAAGTTTCTTGTAAGTGCTTATCTTACCAAGAGAAAATGCAATGTTGAATTTTTTCTTTGGGTATTTCGTTGTTCCTTCTAAAAATCTTTCAGGGATAAAGTCTTCCGGGTTCGGGAAAATATTTTCATCAAAGACAACAGAGTCTAAATTCGGTATTACTGTAGTTCCAGGTGGTATCGTAAATCCTTTTAACTTCGCCTCTGATTTGGAGCACCTTGTAGAAGACAATGCACCAACATTTGATATCCTCAGTGTCTCTTCGCAAACAGCATCGCAGTATGGCATCTGTTTCCTATCATTAATTCGTGGTAAACGACTGATACCTATGGTGGCTTTAATTTCTTCAAACATTTTCTCCTGAATTTCTGGTTTGTGTATCAAATGAAGCACTGCCCATCGGAAGCATGTAGCAGTAGTGTCTGTCCCAGCCAGCAATAAATCTCTGCAAGTTCTGATCATCATTCTCTCTGTAAAACAATTTGTTCAGCAGAAGTTAATGTTTATCATATCATTCTATTATAATCAAGATTTTTCATGACTTAGAAGTTATTTCAAAAGTATTTTCATGCATTAGAAGAAACATTTGAAAGTCCCTTAATCTTTAACTAACCACAATTATGAGAGGAACAATGTGACCTCTAAGAGTCTGACAAATAAGCCACAAAAATAGAAGAAAATGCCAAAAATTAATGAAATTAGTGTATAAATGTTCGGGTTAATGACGTATTTGCCATGTGTTTTTGCAAATATTCGGAGAAGCCAAGGCTTGAATTTCAAATGTTACACCAAGCTTTATATAACTTCAGCTATTAACCTAAAAATCAGACTTGGCAATAAGTCTATGTTCACACAAGCATCGAACTTATGAATTAAACATGAAGTTGACCTTAAAACTGAGAGTAAGACCTTTTTCGTGAACAACAAGTTTCTTTAAAACTGTTGTTATATTTTGGACATATTTTTATTGCTTTTCTCTGTTTAATTTTGTTAAATTCTTATATATATATATATTTTTTTTGCCCTAAACAAGTATTTTCTGTAGATTCTTATTTGATGAATAGCGTTTCCTACAAGACAAATCACAATATTTTTCTCGGAATTTTTTTAAAGCTAATAATATTTTTTACTCTATAACCCGAATATGTTTTGCATACTAAAGAATACAGCACTTAAAATATAAAGACAGTCTTTTTAAAGATAAATAGTTTGTTCCTTAGGTATGTGGTAATTGAAGCAAATTTTTAGCATTAGCGTTACCTGAAAACGTTTTATAGCCACTTTTATCCTTTTTCTCAAGTTCAGACTGGTATGCATCTACGAAATCTGGATTATCAAAATCACCGAGTTTTTCCTTTCGTTCATCAATAACTTCTTTAATAAAAACGTCAAACTTTTTCTCGGCCTTTAATAAATTCTGAACGTGAAACAGGTCACCCGGTAAATACACTAGGAATGGGAAGAAATCTAAGAAACCTGCAAATTCTAAATCTTCCATGATTTGCTGCAGTAAGTGTCGTATTTCAATCATCTTTGTATCGTCATAATCATAACGTCGATTAAAAACCAAAGAAGTCATGACGTTGCAAAATACGCCATGAATTATTGGTGTTAGTATAAAATTTTCTCCGTTGATGGTCTGCAGTGCATCCACAAATATTTCTGCTTCGGTTAGAATGCATTTTTCGATATTGCTCATATCCAGTCTATTTCTTTTCAATGTTCGCATTGCAAGTTGTCTGTGTTCATGCCAAGGTAGACCACTGGATCCAGCAATTCCTAAAAACAAAACAAAAATTTTCATAAGAATTTAAAACATGCAACGAAAACCATTTTCTCATCTGTTCTATCGTATATACATATTTTAAAGGCTTTGAAGTTGGCTAAGTGCATTCCATGAATGTTTCTGCAGCAATGGTTACTTAATTATCTGGGCACTTTGATAACATCTGTATATGTACAGACAATTGAATCCGATCATTCCTAAAGCACCGGCATATGGAGTTTAAAATCTCCCAACTCATTCCAGGACCTGTGGTAGATACAGTAACTACCTTGATAGAGCTCGGTTGCTTACAAATAGGTTACTTAGGCCAGGGTATTTTACCAGTACCTTGAAGTCATCACTACAAAAGTTTTACGGTCGACATCACGATCTTGTGGACCACTATGGGATATCTGCTTCCAGATGTCAACAGATCTTTCTCTTAGCCACTAAAGTTTGTTTTTCCTCTCCACTACTGGAGTTGACATGTTCAACACGGCGGGTGTCTTATAAAAAGCAGAAGATGCTTACTCTACTGGTGCACCTGATCTCAACCATGTTTTTATTGGGCCCAGGTTGTTCATTTTTGTATGTGTGTGTGTATTTATTTTTCTTTTGTGTTCCGTGCTCATGTTATGTCTTTCCTTGTTGTCATTGTCCTTAGATTGTTCATTCTAGACTGACGGTTCTCTTCTCACTTACATTTTAAAGTACCCTCATGAGTTTATTTATAACCTTTCTAAAAATAAAATAATTTCATTATTTCTACAAATTTATAGTTATTTATATTAAATAAATTTTAACTTAATATATCCATCACTACATTATAGCTGATGATAAGGCCACATTCTATTGCAATGAAAACTGTCATCCAAAATCCGCGCCTGAAAAGTTTGGACGATAAGAATTGCATAAAAGAAATGATTTATAGCCAAAGAATTTCATGATTTTCCAGTTCTGTTCAGCAGTTCATGTTAAATGGTGAATAAAAGGATATGGAGTAAATGCACATGAGACAAAGTCTCTACAAATACATGGTAAAAAACAAGCAAAGGAACAACGCTTTTATTGTTGTTCTTCTTTAGTATACAATATAAGCACCCTCCAAATCCGCCGCTGTCGGATCCACAAATATTTTGTGAAAATGGGTCTTTTCGATAGATTTTGACTTAGAAGAGTTTCCGAAAATGTACAATGTCAAATTCTCCTTTAAAATTATCATTGGCGTGTTTAAAATGCTTTTAGACCACCAGAGGTAAAAACCAGTGATAAACTTATAAACAACATGCGACTCCCTGCCAAATACCATGGTCTGAAATAAGGCGACCTTTACCAGTGACGACCTTGAATGATGGTGACACGTTTAAAGATCACAATTGTTAGAGTTATACACATTTTGACCCATTGCATTTCCCTTCTTATCAGAAAAATACGTTTTTATTTAAGCAATACTTAGTAATAATGGAATTGATAAAGTTCTTGCAAGAATAATATAGCCCGGAAAAACATGCACGCGTAGACCTCAGATTTAAAATGCTAATGTGACAATGTATTGATTTTAATCGAATCTTTCATATTCAGATTATGTTGAATTGATTGTAGAAAGCAAATTTTCCCGACAAGTAAATCCTTGAACACTAATCTCTTTTACGTGGAAACTATACATTTGTCTGATTTGTTATACGTTTTTGTTATAATGCAGTTTATGTCTTGTGCCTGGTATTGTCCGGACCTAACTTGTAAAATATTAACTTGGATATACCGTCTTTGAGTTACTTAAATATATTTATTTACAAAGTTACGCCCATAGGGGCCAAGCAAGTACAATTACAGAACATACAAGACATACAAACATGTGTTTATACAACAACAAATGACATGTAAATACAGATATATATTGAGCAACTTTTGACAACGTGGACTTTACTTTCGCAAGTCTGTACTTTGCTTTAAAAGTCTGCTACTGCTGACAAAAGTTAAAAATCTGGATTTAAAATTTGTTTTAATTGAGCTGCTGATCTTGAGTAAAATCTGGATACATTATATTTATTGATGAAAATAAGTCATTTCTAGCAGATTTATTCTTAGTACAATTTAGCACAAGGTGTATTTCATCATCAATTTCATTTAAACCACAGTGTTAACAAATTCTGTTATCTCTGGGTATATTTTGATACCTTCCAATTTCTATTTCTAAATTGTGGTCACTAACCCGAAATTTAGTTAAAAGCTGTCTAGTTTAAAATTTGATATTTCTAATAAATATTGTTCTAGATTAATTTCTGACTTAATTTTGCGAAAATAAACAACTTAGAATTTTCAGAAAAAGATGCTAATTTGTCTAGTGTTTTTAACAATAAAACTCATTCACAATCTGTTTGATTTTTTTTATTTTTAAACGACATTTAATATTATTAAAAGGTTAGTTTAAATTCTCGAATTCTGCAATAATGAGGTGAAGTAAATGTGTACCAAGAATTAATCCTATCGTTGTATAGCGATTTATTAATAGTATATGCTTCTTGCAAAAGTGGATTTATAAAATTTTTATTAAGTCTACATAAGTATAATAAAGCCTGAGATTTTATAAACGTAGATATAAGAAAATCTCTTGCTGATATATTACATGCTGTTTTTTTTTCAAGCCCAAAGTTGATTTACAAAATCTACTATGTGCTCTTTCATAAATGAATTTGTCTTCTAAAGATAAAATGTCACAAACAGATCTATGCTGTTTTGATCTTTTTAAGGATTTATATATTGAGAAATATTCTTCCATGAACCAAACTCCACTATTATATAACATTACAGGCCTGACTAAAGTGTCGAATCTTACATGATAAATTTACCTAAAATGATTGAAAGTTTTGTAAGCGACTTTTTAAAGAAAATAAGACATCGAGTCCCTTTTTGTTAACTCTTGTATGGCTCTTTTCAAAGTGCCATTAAGGTAATTATATTCTGTAGTCTCATTTAGTTGACATTTGTTATAAAACAAAGGAGGGATGGACATATATTTATTTTGAAAAGTCATGACTTTTGACTTATTAATATTAACTGCAAGTTGCTAGTCATAGCAATATGTTTCAAGTTTATTTAGGGAATTTTGTAAACCTTCATGTGTACTAGATAGTATAACAAGGTCATCTGCAAAAGTAAAACTAGCTATTGCAGATTTATCAAGTTTAAGGGGATTACATGTCTCATCAAATAGTTGATGCAAATCATTAATGAAACAATTAAAAAGAACAGAACTATCTCGTTGTTTCACACCTCTTTCTAATATAAAGAAGTCAGAAACATTGTTTTGAATTTTTACAGCAGAAGTGTTAAGTTTATAAATATCTCTAATAACAGTAAATATTTTCTTTCCAATACCTTCGAGCATTAACTTATATATTAAGCCATTATGCCATACTGTGTCAAACGCTTTGCGCAAGTCAACAAAGCAAGCATATATCTTTTCTTTCTTTTTTCAAATATTTTAATAAAAGGGTTTTTAATATGAATAAACTATCTGTAGATCTATGATTTACCCCGAAGCCAACTGTTGATCTGCAAATAATGTGTCAGAGTGGCTTAATAGCTCAGCGCAGAGCTTTAAAGTTTTGAAGCGAAATTCCTCTATAATTATTAAGATCTGAATCGTCACCAGACTTAAAAACCAACACAATAAAAGATTTTCTCCATTTATTTGGGTAATTCCCAGTGTCTCAAATTAAATTCAATAATTTAGTAATTGATTTACAAGTAAATGTGTAACTATATTTTATTATTTCATTAGAGATAAGGTCTTGTCCTATTCTTTTGCCTAATCTAAGCTACTTGTTTCCTTAATAGTGAAAAGTTTATCTGTTAATTCATTTCCAACTACATGTATTATATTTTTATATGTTTACCCACTTTTCGCAAAAGCTTTTATTGTAGTTATTTGCATGGTTTTCCTTGTGATTGAATTTGGTTTGAAAGTTGGTCATAACTAACAGAATTACGAGAATTAACTTTTTGGTTATCTAGCTTTTGAAGAGAATTTAGCAACTGCCAATACTGTTTGGGATCATTTTCTTTCCAATAAGTCAACTTTTCAAATAAAGCTTTCTTAAGGAGATATTCCTTTTTCTTTACAATCTTTTTTAATTCTTTTGATTGTTTGAAGAAACTATTTCTAGTTTGTGAATTATTGGTTCTTGTCTCATTTTTATTCCAAGATGAACCACTGCTTTTTAATATCTTTAACCTCCGTTTCTGTCCACGGTTTTTTCCTTTGTGGTTTCGTTTTTTTTTTAAAGATATTAGTTAATTTTTCAGTGGCATTATCAACGTCATTGCTTTTATTTTCAAATTTAGTGTTTTCAAAGTTAAGTATTTCTTGAATAGTTTGAATTTCATTTAGTATTTGAAACTGTTTATCTTTTGATACTGATTCCCATTTATAGTTTATATTCAATATCTTTAAAATTGCTTGTTTATTTTGTATTACATTTTTTCATACTCACTGATATAACAATTATTATTATACCTTACATAATAAGTAATTGATTCTATTGGTTCAAATAAAGTCACATGACATAAAATAATCTGGATATTTTTCTTGAAATTAGCACAAAGATTGAATAACCTTTACACAATACTCATGTCCATGGAATATCCTAAATTATTACATACTTAGTAGAATTAAAAGCGTTTTTGCATGATCAATATGACCGGAAGTAAACAGTCCATATTTTCACACCCCAGGAAAATAATAGGTTATTTTATGCTCCTCGTGCATCTCAGACAAAATAAAAGACTTCCGGTCCATATTGGCCTGGGCAAATAAACGACTTCCGGTCCATATCTGCCTGGCATTTCTAAACATCGGAAGTATGTAATAAAAAGTTTAATACATGTGCATTTCCATATTGACCTGATTATCATCCCTCGACCCATATTGTCCCTCGACTTCGTCTCTGGCCAATATGGGTGTCTCGGGATGATAACCAGGCCAATAGGAGGGTTTTTAAACACCAGGGGGGCGTTGCGATAATGCCTAGATACACTTCCTGGAAACAACATTGAGTTGAAAACAAAAGGATATATGAGTTGATATGAATAGAATATTCTGATATTTTATTAAATAAATGTACACATATTGCGATTGATGTTTTAATTTTTGTGTTAAAATATCAATATTTATATTTCAGAATTAAATTGATTTTTTTAATATTGTCTTTTAATCATTAAAAATGCAACTTGTACATATACTATATGTACATGGAATAAATGATAATTCATGTACAAGAATTCGTTCGGCACAGTGGGGCGCACAAAGATGGACGACACCAGTTATCTCGATAAATTTTTATATGAATTTATACAGGACTTCGCTTTCAAACAAGAAATTAAAGTACTTATTTTGAAAATTTCGTTTCGGCGTTCATCAGAGTTGAAACTTTAAAAAGTTATCTTTATATTGATGCTTTTTAAGATTAAATCGGTTTACTTAAAGACCGGTCACTTTTACATCGAAAATTACAACTGAAATTGGTCACTTTCTACGTATAATCCAGCTTAATTTCAAGTCAATGCGTCATTTCAATCTTGAATTAAAAATACTTCTAGTTATAACTCAAATTTGGCGTTCATACAACTGGAAACTAGAAATATTGCCGTTTACTAGGATATTTTTTATTTCAAAATAAAATTAATTTATCACCGGTCACTTTTAGGTTCAAAATAATGAAATTTTCAATAAAATAAAAGAAAACTATACTACCCCGCTGTGTGTAAATTATATCAATATCGGGTGTTAATTTTGTCCTTAATATGATAACATTAGACACATGTATTTGGATGTTAGGAATAACTTTAAATTGAACTTTTTATGGCCATTGATGCAGGC
>MJUU01038402.1:0-13239 GCA_002080025.1 Modiolus philippinarum | reverse complement strand
GCCCCCCCCCCCCACACGTTTGCCCTAACAATTGTGGAAACAATACTAACTTGGTTCTTGTATATCTTGTATACTGAAGTTAGTTTTTTTTACACCTAGTGGTGTCAATACTCCAGATCTCCCTCCCCCTCCACACACACACACATGTCTGCCCTAACAGTAGTGGAAACAGTACTCACTTGGTTCTTGTATATCTTGTATACTGAAGTTTTTTACACCCAGTGGTGTCAATACTCGAGACCTAAAAGTCAATATATGTATAGTTAAATTTAATGAAAAAGTCTAAAGATTGCAAAATTAGGATTTTACAATACAGTATCACTTAAAATAGCAATTGCAAAATAATAACACTACAATCAATCATTAAAAAAAAATTCTTATCCAATACATTTATGTGTACTGTGTAAATGATACTTGGCCTTAGGCCTAAAAAAAAAATTCTGTGTTTCCGGTAACATACTAAAAAAAATACGGTCGGTAGGTCAGAAATTTTTTTTACATAATTTTTTCATTTGGTACATCACAAACGTGATCCGAAAAATTTATGTGATTTTTCCGAATCCGATCCGTTATTACTTTCAGAAACCAAAGTTGGCGCCTGTCAGATTGTTTGAACACCTCTTTGAAGGGATCCTTGTGATTTTCATGAATTTCAACCCTCCAAAGTACAATTGAAGGACAGTTTTTAGCTTTTTGAAAGAATTATCTGTTTAAATAGTACAAATAACGTCATATCATGACAATTTTCGAGTCAGTGATTGTTGGTCGGTTGGTGTCACTTTTTCATTTTTTTGAAGAAGGAATAAAAAAAAATTAGGGTCGGCAGGTATAAAATAGGGTCGGTCGGGTTACTGGAAACACAGAATTTTTTTTTAGGCCTTATTGAAACAGGGCCTACAGGTTTCTTTGAAATTTGAAACTTTCAAGTTAAATATAAAAGACAAGAGTGGACCCTAATAGATGTCTCGCCTGCCCCTGCTTGTTGCTAAAACAGTCATGTACTACTCAAGAGCAACCAACAAGCCAAATATTATTACTGTACCACTTACAGTATTAATTGAGAAACTATTCTAATCAGAAACACTTAACTTTGTTCACTAGACCATGAAATTGAGGTCAAGGACAAAAGTCATATGCCAGACTGACATGTACTACTCAAGACCAACCCATATACAAAATATCATTGACCTACCAATTATAGTTATTGAGATATGGATCTAATCAGAGAAACAAAACTTAACGTGGTCACTAGACCGTGAAATTGAGGTCAAGGACAAAAGGCATATGCCAGACTGACATGTACTACTCAAGAACATCCTATATACCAAATATCATTGACCTACCACTTATAGTTATTGAGATATGGATCTAATCAGAGAAACTTAACGTGGTCACTAGACTGTGAAATTGAGGTCAAGGACAAAAGGCATATGCCAGACTGACATGTACTACTCAAGACCATCCTATATACCAAATATCATTGACCTACCTCTTACAGTTATTGAGATATGGATCTTATTAGAGAAACTTAACATGGTCACTTGACCGTGAAACTGAGGTCAAGGACAAAAGTCATATGCCAGACTGACATGTACTACTCAAGACCAACCTATATACTAAATATCATTGACCTACCACTTACAGTAACTGAGATACAGATCTAATCAGAGAAACTTAACGTAGTCACTGGACCGTGCAATTGAGGCCAAGGACACATGATTTTATGTCTGTCAGGTAGCACTTGATTAGTACTACCACTGGACCAAATATGATGTTCCTACATCACAGGGTTTTCAAAATATCCTGTCTTATAGTAAAAGTTAAAGCCGTCGCCGTCATACTTTGCACGCCTATGTCTCGCTTTCGCGACTTTCATCGCGGGCGAGACAAAAATGTGTCCATTGGACATGGATGCCCCCACCAGATATATATTGGCAAACAAGAAGTAGATGAGTGACCGACTTGAAAAGGGGAGACACAGTACAACTCATCATACCAAAGCTTCAGACCAAATATCAAATCATTACGACATACACAAACTGAGAAATCCTTGACGAAAAATTTCAATATATGGCTATAATGGGAATAAATAATAAGTTATCATTAAACAAGAAGTAGAAAGTGACAGACTTGAAAAGGGGAGATACGGTACAACTCATCATACCAAAGCTTCAGACCAAACATCAAATCATTTCTGCATACACAAGCTGAGAAATCCTCGACGAAAATTTTCGGACATACCGTATTCGTCTTTATTAGCGCCCCTGCTCCAATAAGCACACCCTCACTGTATTTCAAAGTCAAAAGTGGGGGAAAAACAATTCACCGAAGTTTCGATGAACCGTGATGTTTTTGTTCGGTTCGATTTTCGGTTCTTTAAACCGGTATTTCCATTCCGTTTCGATCCGGAATGTTCAGTATGTTACACACAAAAGCTAACAACTCAGTCGCAGACAAAATGACCCGTGATCGCAGCTTAGTCAATGTAAATTACATATGTCCACTATAAACGTGCCTATTAATGTAACCGCTCACTATATAGTCAAAATATTCTTGAGAAATTGGCAACAGAAGCCGAAGTTCTTCGTTTTGTTGGAGGAAATAAATCTCCTGTAAACTTCCGGTTTTAGTGGTATGGCTAAATACCGCCAAAAGGCAGTAACGAACAAAATCAACTATTGGCGTGTAAATAAATCCGACTTTGCTTCAAATATCGAATGTCCAGAGCTAATATATCTTAGACAGCTTTTGAACAGAGAGGAATATTACTTAGATTTTCCTACACTTTCAGTTTGCTAAAAATCAATAAATTATAAAGATCTGAAATGAGTTTAGAGTTATAGTTGTTGGAGCAAACAAATCACTGGATAATGTTTTTCCTATAAAAAAACACTGAAAAATGCTAAATCAACTGGTACAATTTACAATTAAAGTAGTTTTCATTAATTATATACACATAATAGAAGATATAAGGACTCAAGAATGAATCGGATCGAAACCCACCAAATCGAAGCCCTTGTATTGCAATACATATCAAATCTTGAGGTAGGTGTATCGTTACACCCTAGTCAAAAGGCAAAAGCGCCCCCTCAAAACTCCCAAACTACCAAAATTTACTTACGTTTATTTGCCGATGTACAAGTTTTGAGCACGTAAATCGCCTTAATTTTAAGAAACAGAATGTTTACATACCTCCCACGACTCCTGAGTAACTATATCTTTTTATTTATGCCGAATTCGTGTGATTGATTACTATTACTTTCCTATTTCACCACTATTTTTACAACCAAAAAAGACGCATTATAGAATTCAATAACAATGAATGTAGCGGACATGCATAAATTCTGGTTTTGCTGATTCAATCAAAAAGCCCCCGTTTTTTAATTTTCTAGGCGCCCTGGGCGCTTATTGGGTTGAGTACGGTACATATGGACGGACAGATGTATGGACAAGGGTAAAACTTAATGCCCCCGTTGCCTAACAGCGGGGGCATAAAAAAGTACCTGGAACATGAAAAAAGTTGGATTTTGTAGGAAAGTCCATGAAGTAATCAGACTAAATATGTGGATGCCATTATCCTCAGATGCCATGTTTATGTGGGGAAACATTTTTCAATTCCAATTTTATTGTGAATTCTTGGCATCACAATATTGTAAGAATTATAGACACTATTTCCATTAGGCCATGTCTGCTAAAACACTTGAACAGGATTTTTAATATACCGGTACTGGTACATAATGTAACAGTCTGCAAGAAAAAAACTATTCAGAGCCTACAAAAGGCTTTGTGCGGTTATGCGGATGTAAACTTGGAATCTATTGGCTGATTAACCACCTGCTAAATAACCATGTCCACCATACACAACAAGAAAATCAATAATCATGATAATGTAGTGTTTCACATTAACAAACATGCAGTAAGCATAGAAAAATAAACACATCGACATTAAACATAGTTTACTTCTACGTAATGTAACAGTAATTTCAGCCTGAAAATTAAAATACGAAAAACATCTATATTTGGAATAACATGTAAATTATATGAAATTATTTCCAAAGGTTTCCGCTCAGTGTATTTCAAAAACGTCATTTTGCTGGTACAATCTTTATACAACTTGAAAAATCAATAAATCACTCAGTTATGTATTGTTCATGTTACGCTGTCAGGTGGTATAGTGTTTATTTTTAGAATCGTGTAGTTAAATGTAGGTCATTTGTAATTATCGTTTTCGTAGTTTAATGCAAACTGTCGTTAGCATAACCGCACAAAAATGTTATCATGCATTGAACCAACTAACATGATTATTTAGATAGTGTCGAAAATGGTTGAACGGTGCGGCTGACGCCTAACCTTTCAACGATTTTCGACACTATCTAAATAATCATGTTAGTTGGTTCAATGCATGGTAACTTATATTGGTATTACCAAACTTTACCTATAGTCTCAAACATTAGGCATGTTATTAAACATTTTGTCCCTCCTTTGATCTTCATGGTTCCCTTTTTATAACTTATTTTCCCATGGCCTATAATAGCAATACTTACAAAGCCATAGATAGAATTAACAGTGGCATGGATTCTTCATGGAGTTCTGGGTACTCAAATTTTGTCATATTTATTGAATTCTACAAGAACAAATAAATATAATAATTCTTATCAGCAGAAAGCTTCCAAGACTTCAAGATGAAGAACAACAATAAGCGTTGTTCCTTTGCTTGTTTTTACCATGTATTTGTAGAGACTTTGTCTCATGTACATTTACTCCATATCCTTTCATTCACCAATTATAATATTTCTCTTTTTTCAAATGCAAGTATTACAATATTTTGAGTAGAAAGTGGTCAAAGCTTGGGTATGGAGACTGCCATATCTGAAAAACGTTTATTTTAACAATTAGACTGTAGTTATCATCTTGTGACCTGTTTTGATATTTTGATACAGACCTGAAATGACGCATCTAATTTTATTTGTTAGGTACACTTCTCTTATGCAAATAATGATGTCATCACTGATTTTATTTTTATTCATATAGAATTGTAAATAGATTGTAAAAGTGAAATGTTCTCTAGGGTCTGTCAAAATAAGAGATATATGACTTTGATAAATTTGACAAAAAAATTACGATTTTCCTTAACACTGAAAACCAACTATCAGTAAAACATTCAGTAAATATCCATTTGATGTCGACAGACAAAACAAATGGGCTTCGCTGCTCTCATTGATATTTTTTTCGAAATTCAAAAACATTTAATCAAAACTTGTTGAATATGTGGGAGAAATTTAATCTAGAGGTAGAGTCTTATCTTATATATTTCTTTTCAAGAAAAATGTTTTTGTGAAATGTTTGATACAAACACGTTAAGTCTTCTGATTTTGTGTACCTTAAATGGTAAAAGATATTTGTATTTCAACATTTGTACAATATTTCTGAAGGGTAGCTGTCATGGATCGCAGTGAAGAAATAAAAAAAAATTCTCCTAAAGATCCCAATCGCAATTGAAATGTTTGATCTGAATGATTGCATTCTAGCGACAGATCAACATTTTGTAAGTTGGGGAAGAAAGGCAAGATGATTGAAAGTCTTCAAACAGGAAACACTTACCACGATCTTTAATATTTGTATGCAATTATAGTCATTGGTCATTATATTTTAAGAGGATCTATATAGTTTATAAAATTTCTAAGCGAGAATGAGTTTGTACATGGTTTTCCTAAGTGCATCATTTCAGGTCCTTTTGATAGCAAGCAGTGATCAGGATTCGATATGAATCATAAAATGATCTGCATTTTTTTCTTTAGGAACATCAAAAATTTTGGAAGCTAATTTATTATTAATGTTGTATTTTAACATAGCCCAATGTCAATGAAAATTAAACTAAACAGAAAATATCCTTATGTGCATCAAAACCGGTCACCAGGGAATATTATCATAACTTAAGTGTAATGCAAAAAACATTGCATCGAATAACCATCATTAAACTTGTAATTTCTTTGCTTGGATATGATATGCATTGCAACTTGTTATGATGAGATCAAGTTCATACAACAAATCAGTCCTAATAGTGAAGACTTATAGCACCAGACTTGTTACAGACAAAATATTTAACACCAAGAAAACAAAATGTGAAATATAGTTTTGACCACAAGAATTAAGTTGATTATGAAATTTCTCACATCGAGTTCCATAAATTTTGCAAATGTTTAAAAACGCGGCTTGCCGGGTTTTTAAGCATCTGAAAATTTATTTAACAAGATGTGAGAAATTCCATAATTAACATGTTTAAGTTGTAGAAAATGTTTCTCTAATGACATAATGTAAAACATTAAGGATTAAGTTCCGAATAGATTTGGCTGGAAATTTCACGCGAGTTGTTCTCTCACTAGAGAATATTTTTATCACACTGATCAGGCGTTGGTTAAATTTGCTAGAAATTAGAGAAAGGAAGTTTTTAACATAATCTGATGATAAGAAACATTCTTTTAACATCATAAAAATTTGACAAAAGTTTATCTTGTTTTAAATACAATAGACTGTTGACACAGAATATGTCTCGCCTGCCCAATACATCACTTGAATCTGCACTTGGATCTACAGCAGTAGCCATTATAATCAGTATGTCAGTAGTCAAGTAGTTGTTTATAATCATACTAGGCACTTAAAACACAACAAAGGAAGTTAATCAAAGAGAACACCTGTAATAAATCATACCTGTAACATACTTTCAAAAGGAACTCCTGTTAAAGATTCTAACATTTGGGGGTATATTTTTGCCCATCTGTTTGCCTGGAATATACAATAAAATATTCAGCATATCATACAAAATGTATTGTCATGATTGTTGAACATACTAAATTTAATTTTAATTTTTTTTTATTTTAGATTAAAATATACTGGTAGCATGGAGCAACATAATTCTTGTTGACAATTCATTGATAATAGACCTGCTATGTTCTGCCAAAGAGAAATATTAAGTGTAATATAATTGTACAATGTATCATTCGAAGTTCTTATTAAATATGAAGTTCATGTAAAACTCTATATGTGAAGGTTTTCTACATTCAATATTGTTAAAATTGTATAGAGATGTTGTGTGAACTAGCTGAATAAACCCAACAGGATCTTACAATCCAGACTACAATTCAACCCCCCCCAACATATGAAGTGTTGGTCTGGTGACAATTTTAACTGAATTGATCAGTTACATATTTAATAAATATAACTACATCTGGATATCTGAAGTCATTTTCTTCCACAAGTATATTGGCCAGCTTTCTCAGCTGTGGAACTATTTCCTGTACATCAAGTTGTGGGAACTGAAATGGAGGGTCTCCGGCTGCCATTATTCTGAAAAATATAAATTGATGAAAGTTCTTCCCTTTACATACAATTCATTTATATACAGTTCAAAAAGGAGTATCATGTTCATTTTCGAAAAGACTCATTTGCCATGATTTGGTCCCCTCCTTGGTTTCAGCATTTAGATTCCTGTTATCAACCCAACATGGCTAGTGTTGATCATATGATTGGTTATCATATGTCACATTCCTCTTGAACGCTGTTTATATTTAGATTATTAGGCCATTATTTTCTGTGACACTGCACTTTTAATAAAATACAAATGTATTCAGGGTTAAAGTTGAGTATTGGTGTCGGTCGTACAAGTGATAACAGAAAGCGAGGAGTGTTCGTACCTCAGCTTGATGTTAGAGTTCAAATCCAGGAAAAGATAACAACACCTCATGGAAAGGGCTATAGAGCAGTAACCTAGCAGTTTGGTACCACCATATGCTGACATTCTCATGCAGTCCTTAGTTTCATAATTTGAATGGCAAAAAGATCTAAGAGTTAAACTATAAAATGTGTCTACAAGACATGGATGCCCACCAACAAATTTTATCACTATACAATTATAGCCTGTTGATGAGGTCAATACATGTTTTTATCGACCTTATTCATATATCGACCGAGGACGCCAGTCCTAGGTTGATATATGATTAAGGTCGATAAAAACATGTATTGACCGATAGGAAAAGGCTACAATTGTTTTATTATAATTTGAATTATTCAACAAAGATATCTTTAAGTAATGTAAAATCAAGACAACAAAACCAAAACTAAAAACACATGTATTATTTGCACTAATAATAATGGGAAATAACATATACAAGATGAAGAAATGTTACTGATTTTTGATAAGAATGTAGCATTTCTACAATTATGTGCATTAATAGGATCATCGCACTCTTAGTAGTTTAGGAAATATAAGACCAGTAAAGTTTGAATTTTAGACATAAACAGCAATATGAATTATTCTATTGTAATTGTCAAAATCAGTGGTGACATTTGTTTTTCATTTCAACAAAATTTGCATTGAAGTTTTCAAAAATTGCATTGAAGTTTTCAAAAATTGCATTGAAGTTTTCAAAATTAGCATTTGACTTTCTCAGTTACATGTACATGTAGTTATTCCTAAAAGCAATGTAAATATAGTAACAATAAGACTTGAGGTATTATTAGTGTAAATATTATGAAAGGAATCATTTTTCAGTCAAAATGACAAAAAACAAGCGTGGATCGTACTGCAAGGCAATACAGGAGTCCCCTACTGGTGGAATAATTCAGTGATACCAGCAAAAATAGTTAAAGAAAAGTTTTCCTAGCCCAAGGCCCATAACTTCGTCAAAAATCAATGGACCCAACCCATACTCAATCTTGATCTGTAACCCATAGTAGTTGATTAACAATGCAAATATCAGCTTAATATCTGAAACGGTTAAGAAAAAAAGTCTGGAAAACCTATATTTTGCCAAAATATTCTAAGTCAAAGGCCCATAAATCCGTTCAAAATCAATTGACCGGAACCAAACTCAAACTTGATCTGTAACCCATAGTGGTAGACTCACGTAGAAAATATTAGCTTCATATCTGAAACAGTTTAGAAAAAATGTCTGAAAAACCTATTTTTTACCAAAATTTTCTAAGTCAAAGGCCCATAACTGCATCCAAAATCAATTGACCGGAACCAAACTCGAACTTCATCTGTAACTCATTATGGTAGAATCACATACCAAATATTAGCTCAATATATGGAACGGTTTAGAAAAAAATCTGGAAAACTGATATTTTACCGAATTAGTCAGTCCTAGTCTGCCATAACTCCGTCCAAACTCAGTAGACCAAAACCAAACACGAACTTCATCTGTAATTTATAACTGTTGACACACATACCATGTATTAACTCAATATATGGAACGGTTTAGAAAAAAACTCCAGAAAACTGATATTTTACAGAAATAGTCAAAGTCCAAGTCCCATAACTCCGTCCAAACTCAGTGGACCGGAACCAAACACGAACTTCATCTGTAACTCATGATGGTAGACTCACATACCAAATATTAGGTCAATATGTGGAACAGTTTAGAAAAAAAGTCCGAAAAACTGATATTTTACCGAAATAGTCAAAGTCCAAGTCCCATAACTCGGTCCAAAGTCAGTGGACCGGAACCAAACACAAACTTCATCTGTAACTCATGATGGTAGACTCACATACGAAATATTAGTTCAATATGTGGAACGGTTTAGAAAAAAAGTCCGGAAAACTGATATTTTACCGAAATAGTCAAAGTCCAAGTCCCATAACTCCGTCCAAAGTCAGTGGACCGGAACCAAACATGAACTTCATCTGTAACTCATGATGGTAGACTCACATACCAAATTTTAGGTCAATATGTGGAACGGTTTAGAAAAAAAGTCCGGAAAACTTGAGTGTGACGGACTGACGGACGGACTGACGGACTGACGAAGTGCAAACCTAAAGTCCCCTTCGGCGATGCCGGTAGGGGACTAAAAACCAAAACATATAATTTCCAGCATCTGATAGTTTAACTGTTAGCAGTTGCAACTGTAGACAAAACAAAAGGTCTAATTTGCATTTAAAAGCTTTACTCTTACTGGTCAATGGTGTGACATAATGAAGTTCTATTGACCGTTGACTACCTTTCTATTTTTAGTAATAGTAAGTCTTTTAGCTAAGTCTTTCAGGTTTTATTTTTAGAAATAAAGTAAATCAGCAATTTACAGTTTAATCATGTGACACCTTTTGACAAATGAAATCTCTTGTATAATATCAAATTATAATAAAATAGATTATCTAAATTAATTGGATATAAAATAAGAATTGTGATGGAAACAATCACAATTGTTATAGATGATTGTTTTATAAATATTTCAGATAATTGTTCAATATTTGTTGAGTATTTTATCATGAGTAAAATACCTAACTGAAGTTGCTGAACCATAAAACTCACAATGGTGATTAATTTAATAAAACACCATTGTAATATATAGTTGTTTAGAAGTGGGCCTAATCACAAACAAGATGTGTTTGTGAAACACTACATATGCCCCCAGATTCCGAATTTTACCCCTTTTTGACCCCTATGACCTTGACCTTTGACCTATTTTTTTTCTTTGCATATTTATGTTCCTTTTGACTAGACATATACACTTGCTAAGTATCAAAAGTCTACCTTATATAGTTCAAAAGTTATAGCCAAGGTTACAGTTTCGGATGCACAGACAGACAAACAGATATACAGACAGGACAAAAACAATATGCCCCAATCCTCGATCTGGGGGCATAAAAATTTAACAAAGTCGTTCAAGCATAAAATGTAGGTCAAAGTCACCAAACTGTCCAAGAATTGGATAGTTCCTGCCCAGATGATTCATTTTATGAAATATCATAGTGATACATGATATTTATTTTAGTTGTTGAGAAATGGACTAAAAAAATTCAAGAAAAGTCACTCAAGCATAAAATGTAGGTCAAAGCCACTAGATTGCCAATGATTTGGGGAGTACTCATAGAGCAATTATTTTGATGTAACATCATTGTAATATAATGTTTTAAATAAACTTAAACTTACAATTTAACAAAAGTCATTAAATAGAGATTAATACATGGCCTTTTCCATATCAGCACGGTTATCATCCCAAGACTCCCATATCAGCCCGGGCTGATATGGGTCAAGGGATGATAACCGTGCTGATATGGAAAAGGCCATGTCTTAATCTGTTTATTATATACTTCCAATTACAAGTTATCATCACATCCAGGCCGAAATAGCCATATCACCGGTCTGATATGGATATTTCAGAACGAGGCGGTCTGATATGGCCATATCAGACTGGTTATGTGATATGGACTGTTTACTTCCGGCTTTATTACATATGCAAAACAGAACATATCTTCGCTAAGTATGTAATAAAAAAAAATAACATATAATTTGTGCAGGAAAGACTTTCTACAGCTCTGATAAATTTTGACTGATTTAGATATAAATTTTTGAGTTCCAACATTTAACTTTTCCCTGTGTATTTTAAATTAAATTTAAAGAAAAATATACCATGATTCCCATCAAATTTTCATCTTTTCAATCATATGAATTTTGTGGCATTAAATATTTTGGGGAAAATAGAAAGTGTACTGAAAAAAACATCATGAAGAGTAAAATTTCACGGTATATTTCATAAGCCAAAACAAGAGAAGGGGCAGTCGGAAAAGACAGCTAATCCCCTCGCCTGTTTATTGAATGTTTGTCTAGTAATATAAGCACTCAAGGTAGTTGTACTATTCAAGATCTGGCTTGTTACTTAAATCAGAGCCAGTCATGCAAGAAATGTTGTGACCTTATTGTCCTTATTTCAATCTGAAGCCTCATACCTAAAGCATATATGCATCCACTGATGAAAGATTTATCTTCTGCAAGTTGTAGTATCTAAAATCCAGACTGTAACCCAAACTTTATCCTAAGTCACTCATGCATGAAATGTAGGTCAAAGTGACCTAATTTTTATCTGGAGCTTTGTAACTTTACAAGATGCATCTACATACAAAATATTATTCTTCTACAAGTTGTAGTATCTAAAATCCAAGCTGTAACACAAACTTTAACCTAAGTCACTCATGCATGAAATGTAGATCAAAGTGACTCAATTTTCATCTGGAGCTTCCTTACTTTACAAGACGCATCTACATGTACATACAAAATATTATTCTCCTACGACTTGTAGTATCCCAGATCTGGACTCTTACAAAAACTTAAGTCACTCATGCATGAAATGTAGGTCAAAGTGACCGTATTTTTTCCTGGAGCTTCGTTACTTTCCAAGACGCATCTACATACAAAATATTATTCCTCTACGAGTTGTAGTATCCCAGATCTGGACTCTTACAAAAACTTTAACCTAAGTCACTCATGCATGAAATGTAGGTCAAAGTGACCGTATTTTTATCTGGAGCTTCGTAACTTTACAAGACGCATCTACATACAAAATATTATTCCTCTACAAGTTGTATCCCAGATCTGGACTCTTACAAAAACTTTACCCTAAGTCACTCATGCATGAAATGTAGGTCAAAGTGACCGTATTTTTATCTGGGGCTTCGTAACTTAACAAGACGCATATACATGGGTACTAATTGTGAACCTCTCATTGCAGACTTTTTTCTGTTCTGTTACGAACGGGAATTCATGAAAAAACTACAAAATGGAACTGTACCAAATAGTGAAAAATTATTTCTATTTTCAATGATAATAGCAGGTATATTGACGATATCCTTACTATTGACAATCCCCAGTTTTTGGCTTATGTTGACACCATTTACCCACAACAACTGAAACTAAATAAGGCAAACAATGATTCTAAATACTGCCCTTTTCTGGATCTAAGTATCACCATTGACTCTGGTAAAATAAAAACTAAAGTTTATGATAAAAGGGACGATTTTGATTTTACAATTACTAATTTCCCCTTTCTTGACTGCGACGTTCCCCTAGCTCCATCCTACGGGGTGTATATATCCCAACTTGTACGATTCGCTCGCATTTGTTCCACCCTTGATGATTTTAATGAGCGTAACCTTACTCTCACATCCAAACTTTTACAACAAGGTTACAGATTTCATAAATTATTAAATACTTTTAAGAAGTTTTACAGAAGATATAAACATTTGATATCTAGATATTACGTGACTCGGAAACAGCTAATGACAAAGGGCATTTCTCATCCTCGATTTTATGGAAATGTTGTTAAAAAATGTCAAAAACTGATTAATAATCCAGACAAGTGATGACCCTAAAAGATGTCTCGCCCGTCCCTGCTGGCCTCTAAATTGATGTGAAATCTAAGTGAACATGCTCACAAGACCGTGAAATTGAGGTCAAGGACAAAAGT
>MJUU01038399.1:38790-52284 GCA_002080025.1 Modiolus philippinarum | reverse complement strand
CTTGAATTAAACGCAACAAAGAAAAATTTTCTAAATTCTGATGACCGTTTCTACTACTATTTCGATGAGCAAAGCAAAATTTTGTTTGTTTGTTTGTTTGTTTTTTTTATAAATTAATATTGAATTTTAATGAAAAAAATATTTATTAAACACCTTTTGTAATCATTTTACCGAAGAAATCCATCAGGAAATAAAAATTATAAATTTTGAAGCAAACAAATAGCATTCTTCACGTTTTGGTGAGGGGAGATATTTTAGCTTCTTTATTGTCTGCTAATTTTAATTTATAATCTTCTTTTAGTTCTCGTAAGAGCGTATTGCGCGATAGTTGTGGTTTTATTTTCATCAATTCATGAATACAGTAGGGAGAAAAAAGTCGGTCCAGATGAAAATTTGTGCACGAACAGTTTTGTTCCAGTATATTCCGCATCCTCCTAGGTGGTTAGTTAGTGTTCAATGCAATTTTAAAAAGCCTTGATGAAATTACACCCACTATATTGCATTAAATTTGTTTTTTTTATGTTTGCTTTATTTTATTTTCCATTTGCTGTTTTGTTTTGTTTTTTGTTGTTTTTTTTTTCTTTTTTGTGTTTGACTTGTGATTCCCGCACTTTCGAATGAAAGTTCGGGATATTGTCGTTGGCCTCGCCCGTCTGTCGGTCCCGGTCTGTCCGTCACACTTTCTTGCGTCGTGAACTCCTTCTACATTTTTGGATTTAGGATTTTAATTCTGTAATAGAATTGTTGCATATATGTGCTGCAGATGCGAAATAAGCTTTCGGATTTTCAATATTGATCTTGGTGCAAACAAGAGGCATGGAGATGTGAATTTTGACACATTTGGCATTAGTCAGCCCCTTATAAGCACCATTCATGCCAAGTTGGGTTCAAATCGCCACAGCACCGGAAGTACAAACCAGGAAGCTGTCATCCTGCCAAAATGGAGAGAAGACACTTTGTTTAAGTTTTTGTCTTAAAAAGTGACAATAGGCAGTCACCTACCCTACCAAAATATTGCATTTTAAATTCTTCTTCTTCCCAGTACCTACTTTTTCGAGCAAAAAGAGAACTAAAATCCTCCAGAGCGGTTATGAGCTAGTCTGAACTTATAGTTAATATCTATAAAATGAACCCCGACACCGGATGAGTTTTGCCTGTCAGGACTGAGGGTCGTCAGTGACAGCAATGCACAGACAGTCTCAAAAACGACAATTGTCGCGTGGAGCTATCTAAAGGTTAATAGAACTTATTACAAGATACAGAAATACCTGTTAACTGTCCAAACCATGAAATTAAGAAATTCAGGACATTTTTTGCCAGTAAACCTCACTTGAATTAAACGCAACAAAGAAAAATTTTCTAAATTCTGCTGACCGTTTCTACTACTATTTCGATGAGCAAAGCAAACTTTTGTTTGTTTGTTTTTTTATAAATTCATATTAACTTTTAATGAAAATATATTTATTAAAACACCTTTTGTAATCATTTTACCGAAGAAATCCACCAGGAAATAAAAATTATAAATTTTGAAGAAAACAAATAGCAGTCTTCACGTTTTGGTGAGGGGAGATATTTTAGCTTCTTTTTTGTCTTCTAATTTTAATTTTATAACCTTCTTTTAGTTCCCGTGAGAGCGTATTGCGCGATAGTTGTGGTTTTATTTTCATCAATTCATGAATACAGTAGGGAGAAAAAAGTCGGTCCAGATGAAAATTTGTGCACGAACAGTTTTGTTCCAGTATATTCCGCATCCTCCTAGATGGTAAGTTAGTGTTCAATGCAATTTTAAAAAGCCTTGATGAAATTAAACCCACTATATTGCATTAAATTTGTTTATTTTATTTTCCATTTGCTGTTTTGTTTTGTTTTTTGTTGTTTTTTTCTTTTTTTTGTGTTTGCTTTGTGATTCCCGCACTTTTAATTCTTTAATAGAATTGTTGCATATATGTGCTGCAGATGCGAAATAAGCTTTCCGATTTTCAATATTGATCTTGGTGCAAACAAGAGGCATGAAGATGTCAATTTTGACGCATTTGGCATGCGACGGGAATCCTCCTACATTTTTGGATTTAGGAATTTGATTTTAGTTTAGAATTGTTTCATGTAGTCTGAAGATGCACAATAAGCTTGCATAATATTTTTATTCCGTTCCAACTTTGGTGAATTTCCAGGAAATGTCAAAGCCTTTGGATCAACAAGAGCATATAATCTTATAGTTCTTAACAAGTGTCTGGAAAAAATCAAAATTCTGTTCTAAAATGTTATTCCAATATTGGTAAATTTTCTGAAAGCATCAAAGACCACTTATTTTGGGGAATTTTACCTAGCAAATATATTTTTTTAGAATTAGTATTGAGAAGTATAAAAATTTTCACCGATTGGATTTCAAAAATACTTTATTCCAATTTTGGAAATTTTCCTGAAAGAGTCGAAGACTACTTCTTTTTTTGAATTCTTACTAGTTACCACACTTTAAAAAAATGCTTCCTTTCATGTAGTCATTTATACTCTTTGGATCCAAAAATATTTGATTCCAACTTGGCAAATTTCCTGAAAGTCTCAAAGACTAATTATTTTTTTGGATTCTACCATCCTGCTAGGATTTGTTTTGATTATGACAGATATTTTCCATAATAAGATGTCAAAAATATTTGATTCCAAATATTTGGTAAATTTCCCGAGGTTGTTAAAGACCACTTTTTAGCTCACCTGGCCTAAAAAGGCATGTGAGCAATTGCCATCACTTGGCGTCCGTCGTCCGTCCGTCCGCAGTTAACTTTTTCAAAAATCTTCACCTCTGAAACCATTGAGCCAATTTTTACTATTGATTGATTGATGAGTTAGAGTTTAACGTACAATGAGCAATTTTTCAGCTATGACAGGTCAAGAACAAGCTAATCAATGCAAAAAATTTGTAAGAAGAAGAAAAAAAATAATGGAGGAAAGGACAACCGGGGCAACAACTTTTGATTGCCACTGGGAAAGGGGAGAAATGGGTAGGGGCAGGAAATTCAGCCATCTATACGACACCTAATGCGTCTGCTCTCTTTAGAGAAATAAAGAAAGGGTCTTTATTCTGCATGGGGCATGGCGTTTCTCCACACAGTTTGGCTACAATGGTTCGCGGTCAGGCTTTCCGTATTATGACCTGACTACCCCGCACAGACAGGGCATTCCCCTATACACCGCCTGGGGACCCGCCCGGCAGCTCTGTAGCCAGAGCCCCTGAAACCCGATTCAGGAGCCAGGCCAATTTTAACGAAACTTAGCCAGAATCATCACCAGGGTTTATAGATTAAAAATTATGTTCGATTAGTCCGAGAACCAAACAACATGGCTGTCGTTACTAAAAATAGCACATAACGTTAAATTCACCTTTTTGCAAATAACGGTTACAGATATCAAAAATCTGATGTCGGGTAAAAGTGATCTACCTGCCCTGCAATTTTGATGAAAATATGACTACCCGGTTTGGAATTATAGCCCTTTTCCGCAAAATTTTCAAAATTTTAATATGTTTTATTTTTTATCAAAAATAAACTATAAAAAATATAACAAATAGAGGTCCACTTTAAATTGCAAAAATGTTCAGCACATCAAGATCTACCAACTCTGAAATTTTGAAGAAAATCCAATGGCCTGTGTAGGAGTTATTGCCTTTTGTTTTGTTTTTGTTTTATCATTATAATCATCATCATTATTAGTAGTATTTCATTTCTTTTACTTCTTCGTGTGTGTGTTTTTTTTCTTTTTTTTAGTGGGTTGTTTGTTTTTTGGTCATTTTTGTTTGTTTTGTGTTTATTTACATTTCATTTTATTATTGTTATTATTATTATTATTATTATTATTATTATTATTCAATACATCAGTTTAGTTAAGTGCTAATTTAACATTTTAACCTAACAAAAATGTACAATGGTGGAGGTTTTAAATGTACCTGTGCACAATTACTTCAGCTTCAACAATGTACATCTTATAATCTCTCATTTATTGCCTTACTAAATCGTTAAAAGTATGGTAACGGATAATAAAAATTTTTTACACAGATTCGGTCGTGGAATTCCATACGATTTAGAAACGACTGAAATGTTCCTTTTCGGTTGGACCGTTTCCAGGCCCTATTTTCCTCTCACCAAGCATGTTGAAATGATTTGGACTTTATTTACAAGTGGTACAGATATAGTTATTGGTACTAAGTGTATTTTGTCATTTTCCTTAAGGTATGTTTAATTCATCATATTTTATCCATTTTTACCACTGTAATTAACGGGATAGGGGATAACTTCAGGACCGGGGAAATTCATGTTTTCTCGGTTTGTGAAATGAGGACTGAATGCGTGTTTCCTCATTAATTTTAAGATTTATGAGCAATAATTGACTCCGAGGATATTCTTTTTGTAAGGTCATACCACACAAAAGTATGATTTTTGAATAACATTATACCGAAGTTACTGTACATTTTATTTCTGCTGATGGCCATTTCGAAAAAAAGAAAAGTCAAAATCAGCTAATGATAGAGCTATATACTCCTTACGTTTTACAACAATTTTCTTTAATAAAAAATACTTGAGGTGTCTCAGTTGTATTATTCTGCCATTTTTTGTTTAATAATTGTTCATTAAGGTTTCATACATTAAAAAAAAATAACAAAATAGTTATTCAAAATGTAAAGAAAGTTTAAAAAAAAATCTTTAAAATTATTCCTCATTATTTTTTTTTTACAAAAACCGAGCTTTAAATTACAGAACACGAAATTATGCAAGGGAGATAATGTACACGTATACGGTCCGGAATAATGCGTATTTTTCAAAAAGAATCTCAGGGAACACGTGTAAAAGTATTTTCATTATATGTGTGAAATATATTTCGTTAAAATGTATTCGAAATAAAGGAATTTCTTGAGATACCCATGCGGTCAGCATACCGAAATGGTCTGGCGCGATCCAGACCGTACTTCAAGTAGGAGTATACGCATATCGGGTCCGGACCGCACGTGTAAGGTCCAAATACGCGTATGGTCTGCATGGAATATATACGAGGTGATTTAAGCAAAACAATATATGAACCTCCAAAAGCCGTCTTAGTTTTAAAATATATGATTTTTGAGAATCTACTCCTCAGTTCGTATATCATGTTCCTAATACTATAATCAAGTATTGGAATACTGAAAATAACTACATCCAAAAACGAGCAAATTTTATTTCACTGAACTTATGCCCTTTTTGTTGAGCAATTTTCTTACAACATGAGACTGAAAAGCATGCTTCTTTACAGCCCTTTTAGAATAATTGGCATGATTTCAAAATTTGACCAGTAATAAAAATATCCCCAACAGCTAGCTTAACACAAAAAATTGTTTGATATTGCGCTCCGAGGAAAGAGACGTATACCCTTATCCGTATGATTGTCTGTTAGTCCTGAGTACCATTCTTGAAGAATTTCACAGTTTGTGTTTATTGCAATTATTTTCTGTTTTGTCCAAAGCTTGAAATGGTGAGTTGTGCCGTGTATCCCTTATTCACTACTTCCTGTTTGCCGACAAGTTTTATAATTGTAACCACACATTAAACGTTTTATGAAGAATGTCTTGGCATGTGTATGTAGCAATGATTTGATATTTGGTCTGAAGCTTTGATAAATATAGATTGAAATCACCGGTACGTTGCAAATTTCTCAGTTCGTGTTTATGGTGTTGATATGACTGATAATAGATATTGGAAGTATGACCTTTTGCTATCTATTTCAGGATAGCGGGGTATATCATATCCCATAAGATTTTTAAATTCTTTTTATTGAATATATGGTAGACTATTTTGACTGCACTAACTTTAAATATATTCAGTTTAAGTTGTAGGTTGAACTCCTTTAAAATAGGTTCAATGTTTATTCAAATCTTATCCCTGCAAATAATAGTTGTCCTGTGTAGGTGGTACAACTTTTTATGTTTATTCGTTTATTGAAATACCTTGATAAAAGTGGATTAAGACACTTACTTAGACACACCTGAAAGTAGATGAAAATGTTTACATTGTCAAAAAAGTAAAATCGAACAGTGATATTTGTCTTACCATTTATATACAATGTAAATAAAAACTCAAACAAGACAGAAAAATCAAATATATGCATTTGTGCGTCCAAAAGCTTTGATATAAATCTCGAAGACAGTAACACTTCGCTATTTCTGACTTTTCATTTGTATAGAACTTGCAATGTTGTTGTGAAAAGGTGGTGACTTTAGCTAAGCTTCTTATGCAGAAATTTACTCGGTACTAAGGATTTGTATAATGTATGGTTGGCACAGACAACGATCTATAGAAAACTAGAGGCTCAGAAACTGAGCTGGCAAAATGCTTCTATGCCATGAATGACCAAAAACTGTTTTTAATGGGGTCTAATGTTAGCTATGTTCACCACTGGCACACATGTTTTTGTCAGATCCTATTGAATTAGAAATATTTGCAAAAGACCGTACATACATCATTCCAATACAGATAAGTTCAATTTGCTTTAATAGTTTCAGAGCATCTGACGAAAAGAATGATTTTTCCCTTGGCTCCTATATTAAACAATGTTTCGCGCTGGCGGCCATGTTTTTGGTCGAATCGAAATGAAACGAGAACTACAGTAAGGACCATCCATACACCATTCCTGCAAAGGTTTGTTGAAAATGGTTTCAATGGAGAAGATGGAAATGTGATTTTTTCCAAAATGTCCTATGTTAAACGATGTTCCGTGCTTGCGGCCATGTTTTTTTCGGATTGAAACGAAATGAGCAATCTCTGTAAATAACCTTCCATATATCATTCCTGTAAAGTTTGGGCGAATTTGCTTCATTGGTTTCTGAGGAGAAGATGAAAATGTGATTTTTCCATAATGTCCTATGTTAAACTATGTTCCGTGCTTGCGGCCATGTTTTGTCGGATTAAAACGAAATGATCAATCTTTGTAAATTACCTTTAGTATTTCATTCCTGTAAAGTTTGGTTAAATTTGCTTCAGTGGTTTCTGAGGAGAAGATGAAAATGTGATTTTCCCATAGGGTCCTATGTTAAACCTAGGTTCAGCTCCGGCGGCATTGTTTTTATCGGATCGGAACAAAATGAGCAATCTTTGTAAAACATCTTTTCTACGTCATTCCTGTAAAGTTTGGTTGAATTTGCACCAGTTGTTTCTGAGGAAAAGATGAAAATGTGATTTTTACCATAAAGAGTCCTATGTTAAACCTAAGTTCCGCGCTGGCGGTCGCGTTTTTTGTCAGATTGGGAAAAAATGAGCAATCTTTGTGAAGGACCTTCCATACATTATTCCTGTAAAGTTTGGTTGAATTTGCTTCAGTAGTTTCAGATGAAAATGTGAAAGTTTAACGGACCGACGACGGACGACAGGCGCCAAGTGATGGCAATAGCTGACCCTTTTGTCAGGTGAGCTAAAAGGTGTATATACTAGTATTTAATTAAATATGCATGAATCTATGTATTTTCAGCCTCTCCAATGACCATCTTTATCAAGAACTGCCATGTCAAATAGGAAACTGAAGCAGTGTCTGGCTCTGACTCTGTACATTGTTCCTATTGTTTGCCAGTTTGGTGAGTACGTAATTGATATCTGTCTGTTATTGACTGGTGAAAACATTTTTTTCTTTTCATGCCAATCATGAATATGAATGTATACAGAGATGGGCAACCTCTTATTGCTAACCCGAGATCCTTCTTTAGATATACGATCCTCTTCTTCATAGATTAACTCAAGCACAGTATAACAGGAGGTCTCAAAATTAACGCGTGTCCAAGATATATAGATCAAAATTTTATGTACAGTTAAGTTAAAACTGCATACAGGGTGGCCTATGTGATGTTATAGGAGAGTGGCTCCCATCAAGGCCGTCGGCAAGATCTATGAAAATTTCGGTCTTGAACTTTTCCAGTATGGCAGTTGAGATTGTAGCTTTTCAGCGGGAGGGGTGTTTCATTACCTGGTAGATCTTAGGAAGAACGAGTACCGGTATGATCTATCTGGGTACGCTTGTGTGAGTATCTCTAGGTCTGCAGTATCTAGTGGAATTGATATCTACCAATCATACTTTTAATTTTACCAATTTGTAATCGTCTCTTCGCCAGCGTTTGCTTGATTGGCTCCGAATCAATGTTATCCAGTAGAGTGGTTACAATGGTGAAACATCTTTGTATTCTTTGAATACAAATCTAGCTGCCCTCCTCTCGACTTGTTCCACATCTTTTTCCATGTTGGATTTGGTAGGCTTCGCATACAGTGGAAGCATATTTAAGGGAAGGTCTAACCATTGAACAGTATTCATTGGCTTTGACTTTGGTTGTCAAACTCCTGAGGTTCCGTCTAATAGATCCAAATGTCATTGATGCACGCATTGCTGACTGTCTGATTAATGTGCTCCTTTCACTGTATATCACGAGTAACGGTGACTCCAAGGTATTTCCCATGGTCTATAGTGTCCAAGATGGCGCCCCTGAAGTTTACAGTTGGTCCTAATTGGCTTTCTCTTGTTGGTATTTCTGAAGATGGTACACTTTTCAGGATAAGAATTTATTTTCCATCAATACTCACATTTTTGGAGTACCGAAGTCTATAAGTGTTTTGTATATTCTTGATCTTCCTGATCAGAAGGTAATCGACGATGATGTTAAGTGTGGCAGAGCGTTTATATAGGCTAAGAAAAATAGTGTTCCTATTAATGTCCCCAGTAGCATTCCCGAGATGACATCTAGTGTTTCAGATTGGTGGCTTTCCAGCAAGACAATGTAGGTCCTGTTTTAGAGAAGTCTTCTATCCACTTCAACGTTGTACCTCTAATGCCATAATGGTACATCTTGTGGAGAAGTCTCTTGTGTGGTACTTTATCAAAAGCCTTTGAGAAATCTAGTAGTATAAAATCAGTTTGTTCGCCCTGGTCCATGTTTTTTTGTCACTTACCAGCAATACGTGTAAGGAAGTAAGTAAAACTTTATTCAAAGTAGGTATATGGTAGAAAACAAGTAAAACACACACTCTGAAGACCGACATACAATTAGAACATGCAGCTAACCTTTGACATAAAAACACATTGCTGTCATTACTTAATTAAAACAATACACACAGAATCTAGCAGACAAGATAATAAAATAGCACAAAAAGCTAGAGCACTAGCAAAGGACACAAACATGCATTAAAAGATGTGAAGAAGCAGGAAATCAAACAAATCAAGACAATATTCTAAACAAGTAGATTAAAACATGTACTTTACGTTGAAATACATTCTTATAATATCACAGATATAATTTAGCACACAGTAACCTAACGGCACAAATAACAAAAATGCTGTAAAAAGATGTCTAGCGTGACAAGTTGAAGCTGGTCAATGTAAATTAAAAGCAACATATTGATTGATAAAATTGTAAAAGTACATTTGGAAAGACCTGTCCTGGCAAATGTAGAAATGAGAATCATGACACACACATACTACATCTGCAATTATCTTTTCCATTCCAGGGTTTTATCAAACTTTTCAAGTAAATTTCCTTGTGATTTATAGACGATGTTTTACAAATTTATCGACTGAGAAAGTATCTACTTTGTATAAAACTATTGTGCGTCCAATTTTTGAATATGGATCAAGCGTTTGCTCGCCTCATTTAGTTAGAGACATTCAAGCTTTAGAAAAAGTTCAGCGTAGGTGCATCAATATGGCAACTCACCCTCTTTAGAAACTAGAAGATGGCGTCAAGATATGTGTGAAACTTATAAGTATTTACACAAGTTATATACATCACATTCTGATGATTTGTTTGAATTGAGTGATGTACAGACAAGAGGTCACGACTATAAGCTGGTTAAACATTATTCCCGTACTGATGTCAGAACACTTTTTCTGTAATCGAGTAGTGACACCTTGGAATTCACTACCTGCCTCGACTGTTGCCGCCCCTACTCTGAACACATTCAAGAATAGACTAAGGTCCTTGTCAACTGGTAGAAAGGACAGATGAACAAAGTAACAAAGTAAAGAAACAAGATCTAATATGCCCGGACTCAGGCACTTTACATTACATGTAATGTATAATCCCTGCCGGACTGGACAGGCCATTCCACGGTACTTACAGCAGCACTATACCTGAAAAGCTGTTTACCAAGTTTACTTTTTACTCTTGGTGCATCTGAAATGTTCAAATATATAAAATTGTATTTACTGTTTTTTTTAATATAACAAAATCGTTTAAACACGGAGTAGAAATTAGTTGAACTTAAAAAGTTACCTGAAAGTTTCCACAGCCATTGAACACATTCTTCTAATCTGAGGAGACGGGACATTCATGCCTATTATCATATTGATCATATTACTATGTGTGGTTTTCAACGTATATCTATTCCGCCCGTAACGTTCCGCATATAACATACTATAACAATAGAATATAACATACCTGACAAATCGGCACTCAGACAAATCGGCATCCAGACAAATCGGCACCCGCACAGACAAATCGGCACCCGCTGAAGACAATTCGGCACCTCGTTGTATTTGTGTGAATGTTACAATTAAACACCTGTCATGCCGAAAAATGACTACCCCTCTTCCATCAAAGGTATCCATTGAGCAAATTTTCTACAGTTCAGAAAATTGCACCGAGATAATCAAGAAAACTTCACAAGATTCTGAGTTTACCAGTAAAATTTTCATTGAAATCTGATTAGCATTAACTTCACAATACTAGTAGATTTTTGAAAAATGTAATTTCATATAGAATATACAGGGAAAAAATACAAGTGACGAATACTTTTGGCCTACCTCTGTACATGTAGACACTGGGTTAAGAGTGTTAACATTGATGATACTTCTCAAAACTACAATATTTTAAAATGAAAAGATTTTAAAGTAAAGGTGATTTCTTCGATAATCCAATATACATTCTTTGATTATCATAACTGTTGTTAAAACAATATTCAGAGTTCAAATGAAATATTATAAAAACACAAGCTTTTCTCTTCTCTCAATTACTTAATATGATTGTTCAAATCAAGGACGTATATTTAGAAGGATAAGCATCTCGTGATAATCTGGAAATATATCGAGAGGCGTGAGATTTTGTCACTTTGGGACCCTCTCTTTGCAGCCTTATACCAACGGAAATATAATAATGCTTGTCACAAAAAATTGTTCTGCGAGTACAGTAGATGTTAAACTTCAGGAAAAAAATTCTGTGCATTAATTTTAAAGCCTTTAGTTAAAAATCGTGGTGCATTTTTACCGGTGAAAACCGGAAGTGGAAAAAAAATGAACCAAAACGTTTTGATTACAAATTTCAATCATGTGTATTGAAGAAACTACTAACTGTAATGTAACGAAATTTACTCTACGGATGTAAAATCATTCAGCTTTCAGGAAAGTATAATTTTATTAATATCCATAAACAACTTTTTAAGGAGATAGCTCAAAACTGAATGCATACCAAACACTTCGCTATAAATATTGATTGTGTACGAGTTTCCTATCCTTCTAAATATACGTCCTTGTTCAAATTGATTAACAAAAGACCCTAATTACTATCCAAATGTTATAATTAAATTAATAATTTGATGAAAACATAATTTTTTAATCATACATATGATTATTATTACAAGACAATAAATCGAAGTGCCGAATTGTCTTTGATCTGGTGCCGATATGTCAAAGTGTCGATTTTTTTAGGTGCCGATTAGTCTTTACTGGCAAGTGCCGATATGTCTGGGTGCCGATTTGTCTGGATTTGTTGTGGATTTAAGTGGGAATCCGCAAAATTCTGTCTTATTAGTTCAGTTGAAAAATAATATTGCTTTAGGAAACAAATAACATATTTAAAATCATCACAGACTTAATCCAAGTACATTGGAAGTGACAGCAATTTCCGGACGCCCATTCAATTCTAGCTTTTAGTTTTTCGCGCATGCGCTTACGAAATCTGAAAGCGAAACAAGCCATCCCGGGGTGGTAAAATTTAAAGACTGTAGTAAAAAATCACTACACGCAATGGAAAGGTAAAAATATTAGGTGTGTAAGTGCCAAACGCGGATTTTGTTCAAAGGGGGTTCCGTGGCACATGTGTAACGTCCTTTGAGTAGCAAATAGCAGGGCTAGGGCCATTCCGTATATCTGTCGTTTACAAAGCTACTTTTATCATCCTATGTTCATCTTTTACTGATCTGACTTTTTATTTTTATTTTCTATATTGCTTTGTATTTTTATTTTTTATATTGCTTTGTGACAAAGCAGGGATATGTCACTTCGATAAAAACTAAATTAACCTGGACTGAGCTAGTAGTAAATTAAAAGTCGCATAGTTTCGTATTTAAATAAGTTGAATTAAACCGAAAGCATGATAAAATTGTATTACATTTTTGCACGTCATTTTTTAAAATTAAACAAATGAAGAAGAAATGAAAACCCAGAAATATTGTATCAAAACACCAGCCATTTTTGTCTTTTAAAACTTCCGTAACAGACGTCAACCCATCATCAATGAAAATATTGCCATCGGTCTTCAAGCTCTGAACAAATGCCTAAAAATTACTACTAATCTTACTGAAATGCAACAGGTACATAGTAGGGACATTGAATTTAGCAAAAAATGTTAAATGGATGCTATAGGCATGATAGGACCAATAAAAAGTTGAGTGATGCAATGTACGGATGATGTGGCACGAACGTATGTCAACACACTCGAAATAAACACTTACTTCAAGCCCTGAAAATTCTTATAAAATTACAGATCTTATTTTAAAAAGGCAACAGGCACACAGTAGGGACATTAAATTAAAGAAAAAATGTAAAATAGATGCCATAGGACCAATAAAAAAATGAGAGATGCAATGTACGGATGATGCGTGTGGCACGAATGTATGTCAACACACTCGAAATAAACACTTACTTCAAGCCCTGAAAAATGGCTACAAATTACACATCTTATTTTAAAAAGGCCACAGGTACACAGTAGGGACATTAGATTAAAGAAAAAATGTAAAATAGATGCTATAGGACCAATAAAAAATGAGTGATGTAATGCAAGGGTGATGCATATGGCATGAATGTTGTCCACACATTTGAAATAAGCACAAACTTCAAGCCCTGAAAAAGGTGCCTAAAATATTAACATTCCCATAAAAAAGCAACAGGTACATAGTAGGGTTATTGATTTTTAGAAAATATGTTGAATTAATGCTTTATGACCAGGCAAAATAAAGTGATGAAAGGTACAAGCAATGCATGTAGAACGGGTTTTGCAACAAAACGATCCTGATATGAAGAGCACATCAGCTTTGAAACTATTATACCCGTATACGGCCATTTACACGCTCAAAATCGAATTATTTACAACTCTTAGTTTAAGTGCTATGTTTTAGGAACTATGGTTTACTTTATAGCTGTTTTTATATTCCAAAAATCACCGAAATCGTAATTCGAAATTGAACCCACGCTATCTCGATGGCGCCAATAATTACCGGTCCGGATACG
>MJUU01038399.1:1305-14169 GCA_002080025.1 Modiolus philippinarum | reverse complement strand
TTTATTGCCATTGTTGAATAAGTGTATATGTAAATCAAATACAAAAGTCTTGAAAATTCAGTTGCGGATACGCGCAAACAAGTCTCCCTGTCATGACCTGAAGTCTCCCTATTTCTACACTCAGGGAGACTTCAAGTCTCCCTGGTCTTTTGAAGTGTGGTGAGCCCTGCTTGATTTCACAGATGTCGGTATGTAAAAGCAAAAAAATCACCTAAGGGTGGTACATGATTTTACAAAACTTCAGAATCATGCTTAATATGTAAAAAGGGGACCCATGGGAGACATTCTTTGGACTTGTCAATAAAGATAATATTTTAAATTGTAGAACTATGTGCATGTTTAATGAGATATTAGTGTTATAGTAAACTGTAGTAAATTAAAATTCTTTTATGTAATTCTAACAAATTATGACTTAACAGTACAAATAAAACAGATACAAAATCACAGCTGTCAGCATTATATATTAAATAAGTTTGGATATGGATTCTTTTGGGCTGAAGCTAATAGTATGAGTTTGCATTTTACAGCGGTCCCCAGAGTGGCGATAAAGAAACCATTGTATATTGTTAATTATGGAAGCAGTGTAACACTTGAGTGCTCAGTTGTTGCCAGGCCATTCCATACTGAAGTCAAATGGTCAAAAACCTATGCTGGATCAACCAATGATGTAAATTTTGGAGCTTTTCCTGGAAAATATGCTGGTGCTTCCATATTTTCTCCATCGCTAGTGATAAGTGATATAACATTAGATGATCAAGGTTTCTATACATGTTCTGCTACCAACAAGATAGGCACAGGTACCAGTAGATCTACTGAACTGAGAGTTATTGGAGGTAAGACTTTAATTGAGCTTTATTTGATTTATATACACTCATAAATAAGAAGTAGGGATTTGCTTTCAGAATTTTTTTTTTCATCCATCTGCATGTTTGATATTGAAAATTGAGATTTACTTCATTTTTATACCCCCCGATCAAAGATCAGGGCACATTGTATTTGTCCTGTTTGTTAGTCTGAAACATAAATCTCTCAACTTTGTAAAATCAACTTTTCATACTTTGCAAGCATATAGGTCTATCAAAAAAAAAATAAATATGTAACATAATTAGGTCAGGTAAGAGGTCAAGATCAAAGTAGTCAACATTTTAAAATTTATTATTGGCTGTAACAATTAATGCAACACATATTCATGTAAGATCTACCTTGATAGTCAAAATTTTCATGCATCAATTGTATTATTGATGTTGTGAAATTTGCAGTTTATTTTACAGATAACAGCAAATAATATTCAGTTATGAGGTAACTTAATGGCCAGTTATTCCTAACAATATTAATTTATAAGAGTCTCCACAAAAGACTCCAATTATACATAGAATTTTTGCATGTATCTAGATTTCATTTTCAAATAAGATATATGACAGTTTGGGCCTATGCTAAGTTATTTCAGTTGTTTATATCATTTTCTTTGTGTCGTGTTGAAATGCTCTACTTTAGACAGGTTGTTCCCCTTTATCATCTTGAAAATAAAGGACTTAAATTTTTCTTTACAGGTTTATTAACAGTATCTATACCACAGCAACCATATGATGTACAGATTGGGAAATCTATAACTATCCCTTGTAATGTCGTCGGCAATCCAGCTGCTCGGGAAATCAAATGGAAGAAAATACAGAAATTAAAGGAAGAAGATATTAATGTACAGAATAGCAATGGAAAGTACCTTGGATCAACCTTGAATAACCCATCATTGACCATAAACTCAGTAACAGAGGGTGATTCAGCAAACTATCAGTGTGTAGCCAGCAATTCTGCTGGAACATCAACCAGTAAGCCAGTATATCTAAATGTATTTGGTGGTAAGTTCTTATACATGAATATGAATACAAAGCTATTATAGATTTGTCTGTTTTTTCTATAGCCAGCAATTCTGCTGGAACATCAACCAGTAAGCCAGTTTATTTGGTGGTAAGTCCTTATACATGAATATGAGTATAAAGATATTACAGATTATCTCTTTTTCTACATCTAGACATCTAGGCATCTAGATTTGCCTTGCCTAAATGACACACGAAGTGGCGAGGTATTATGTGATACCCTTAGTCATGTGTCCGTCCGTCCCCCGAAGGTTTTGGATATTGGATTCAGAGGTCCAAGGGGTTCTGGAGTTATGCCCTTGAAACTTTGAAATTTCGCGAATTTTAGGGTTTCCAACTGATAACTTGTGAACGAAATAACAAAAGGTCTTCAAACTTGGTATGCAATGTGTTTACCACAAAACACAGGTCAAGAACAATTTTGGGTTCAGAGGTCCAAGGGGTTCTGGAGTTATGCCCCTTACAACTTCGGAATTTTACAAATTTTAGGGTTTCCGACTGATAACTTGTGAATGAAATAACACAAGGTCTTCAAACTTGGTATGTAAGTTGTTTACCACAAAACTCAGGTCAAGTTCAATTTTGGGTTCAGAGGTCGAAAGGGTTCTAGAGTTATGCCCCTTTTAACTTTGAAATTTTGCAAATTTTGGGTTTGTACTCCAAACTTGTGAATGAAATAACATGATGTCTTCAAACTTAGTATACAAAACACAGGCCAAGTATAACTTTGGGTTCAGCGGTTCACATAGTACTGGTGTTATTCCCCTTTTAACTTAGAAATTTTGAGAAATGTGGCGGGGTATCATGTAATGCACCATTACTATTTTTATTGAAAGGCTTTACAATTTAGCAGAGAAATGATACTTTACCTCATACCATGTTTTGATAGTATGGTACTGATTAGCCTAATCATATATTCTTCTTAATTCGTGTTTATTCCTCAGCAATTTTTCTGTTTTGTTTTGAAAATATTTTTTTTATATCAAATATGATGTTAAACAAATTAATACAATCATATTTCAGGATAATTGTACCCTGCAAATGAAGTTAAAAGGTATATAGGAATTTCTGTCCCTCTGGCCATCTGTCTGTCCACATTTATTGTAACGTTTACTGAAAGGGAAAACCCTGCATGAAGGAATATTATTATTGTATAATACAAAGAAGGGGAGATAATTTGACTTTTTAGGAAATGTTGGTGTCCGCTGGTTAGTATTTACTCATATATTTTCTTTTTCTTTCACTTTGTAGACATACCAAATGTCCGTATTCCAAGTGACAGATATGTTGCAAATTTCGGTGGTGATGTCACAATACCATGCTATATATCATCAAACCCAATACACAAAACTGTCATATGGAAAAGGCTCTTCAAAGGAAGTCTACAGAATATAGATGTATCAAGGTCTAATGGCAAATATTCTGGATCTACAGTTAATTCACCTGATCTGAAGATAAACAATGCTGATCTTGATGACGAGACAAGTTACATGTGCACTGCTGTTAATGATGTGGGTATAGGACAAAGTCTGACAGTATATTTAGATGTTCTTGGTGGTAAGTTATTTTAACAATAGGGTTTTCTGATGCAAAATCATTAATTCTGAAATACAAGTATGATTGTTGAGTTGTTGAAATCCTATTAAACAACGAACATTTTCCTTTAAAACTTCTCCAATGTACGTGTCTAAGTAAAAAACGTATGTAATAGAACTGATGACATTTGTAGATAAGCTTGAATTGTTAGAAGATGAAATATATATTTTCCAAAATTTGATAGGGTTTGACAGGTGAAATATGTATAGATTGATTGTCTGTTTGCACACTTTCATTCTAGAGTCCAAATCTTCCGGGAAGAGGAATATTCCTTGTTTATTATTTTCTTGCATTCATGTGTTTGTTCGAAAAGAATTACACTAGTGCACTTGTGTCATGAAAATTCTATACTAGTGTATTTGTCTAATGGAAATTCTTAGAATTCCTAATAAAGATTGTGATTTTGGTAGACATTTGCTTTCATGAATCAGACATCTAAGTATTCGTTCAAATTTGAAAAAAAATTATTTGTTTTTGCAAAAAATGCAACCTTTGTATGTATAAAAAATTGTATCATAGAGTTTTACAATTAGAGAAGACTAACATATACAAAACTTATTTATAACATGCATCTATATTTTATTTATTATACAACCTGCTTTAGCGGTTGGTATACAGTGATCATGGTGTCCTTTTGTTTGTCTGTCCCTTACTTATTCTGGCTGCCATAGGGGTACCCACTTCGTGGCGACAACTCCTCTATACCACTTGGTGAAATTCAATGAAACTTTCACAAAATGTTCAGTAGATATTGCCATTGTGCACCAGCTGATCATGATTTGACTTGATTTTTAAGGGGGTTTTCATGTTGGGAAATCCAGTTATTGAAATGTTAATAGGGTCTGTAAGTCTCGTCTAATTTTGGAAACTTGTACCCGGAAGTTGCATTTTAAACAAAAACATATGACGTTTCAAGCAAAAAATTTGAACGTCATAATCCTGCAACGTCATAATTTGGCGGGAAACGTTTTCAAATTGCAATTTTATCGTGATTTCTCGGTGTCACATGACGAGACTTACAGACCCTATGTATGGCGGCTGGGCAGGCGTTTGGCTGCCAGATCTTGTAAGCGAAACTCCTCTATAACTGTAGCAAGAACATCATATGCAACTTAAGTATTTTTGTATGTAGATGTGCACATTGTCAGGAATTTTTTCCAGGAGTTATGCCCCTTGATAGGTGTTTTGACCATATGCTTGTAAGTGCAACTCCTGTAACTGTTGTACAGAATTTCATGAAACTTTGTATGTAGCAAGGACATCATATGTTACAGAGGTGTTTACCACTACAGATTTTCCGTATTTTCTATGGATTTTCAAGTAAAAATACGCACTACGGATTCACATTGCAAATATATGGTTATTCATAAACCTGGAAATAAATCGTAACTGTTTTCCCAAATTGGAAAATTGGTGTTAAAGGGAAGCTTTCGATTGATTCACAAAATTTGTAAAAGCGGAAAATTGGTGTAGGCTTCAGTCAAAACAATGCTGCGTCCCAAGTGATGGATAGGGGAATGTCCATTCGGGGTAGTCTGGCCATAATTCAGAACTCTTAATTTCCTGCCCCTACCCATTTTCTCCATACGGAAAGACCGAAATGCGAACCATTGTAGACAAACTGCGTGGAGCAACGACATGTCTCATGAAATAGTAAGTCCCTTCTATATTTTTTGTAAAAGAGGAGTGGCAAAGTATCGTATGGAAGGCTAAATTTTCTGCCCCTACCCATTTCTCCCAATGTGCACTGGCAGTTCCGTAATCACGTCAGAAAATGGAAAGCCTAACCACGAATCATTGTACTCAAACTCTTTTGAGGAAAACCACTCTCCAAACAGTTTAAAGACCATCCAACATCTCTGGTAGAGGAGCTGACTCCGAAGGGGTCGTATCGAAGGCTAAGATACCTGCCCCTGCCCATTCTCAAATTTTCTAGGGGCAGTGAAGACTTGTCCCTTTCTTCTTATTATCTTTCATCTTTAAATGATTACTTTTTGGCCGGGTTGCACGGAGTGCAAATCCGGGTTATAGTATGGTGAATGGGCGGCGGGCGGGCGGGGAAAATGGGATACCTATTTTGTGAAATCAACTCCTCCTACAGTTTTCAACCTAGATCTTTGAAACTTCACAGGATGTTTCTTTATATATTGCAGATGTGCACCTGACTTTATGGAGATATTTCGAAATTTTTTTACCACTTTTTCCATACTTTGGAACTTAGTCATTTTTTTTTCAAAATGTTTAACATAGGGTACCTATTTTGTGAAATCAACTCCTCCTACAGTTTTCAACCCAGATCTTTGAAACTTCACAGGATGTTTCTTTATATATTGAAGATGTGCACCTGTCTTTATGGAAATATTTCGGAAATTTTTTCCACTTCTTCCAGACTTTGGAACTTAGTCATTTTTTTTCAAAATGTTAAACATAGGGTACCTATTTTGTGAAATCAACTCCTCCTACAGTTTTCAACCCAGATCTTTGAAACTTCACAGGATGTTTCTTCAATATTAAAGATGTGCACCTGACTTTATGGAAATATTTCGGAAATTTTTTCCACTTCTTCCGGACTTTGGAACTTAGTCATTTTTTTGAAATTTTATGCCTGTTTTTCACAAACCCATTAGGGAACCTAAAAACAACACTTTATAGCTAGAAGCACCAAAACGCAACCCGGCCATTTGATTCTTTGACCTATTTTTAAATAGTTACTCACCAAAAAGTTTTTTTTTTCTCTTTTGTTTTATATACGGAAAAAAAAGTCTCAAAATACGGATGATTACAGAAATATTACTGCTGGAATACTGATACCAGGTAAGAGGGATAAACACCTCTGTATGAAGATGTGCATATTGTCGGGAATTTTTCATCGTGCAATTTTTTCAGGAGTTATACCCCTTTGAACTTAGAAATTTATAGGTGTTTTGACCATAAGCTTGTACGCACAAATCCTCTATAAATGTTGAACAGAATTTAATGAAACTGTGTATGTAGCAAGGCCATGCTATGCAGATATGCATATCATGTGGGATTTTTCATAGTGCGATTTACGCCCCTTTGAACTTTGAATTTAATGTGTTTTGACCATATGCTTGTATGCCCTACTCCTCTGTAACCATTCAACAGAAGTCCATTAAACTTTGTATGTAGCAAGGTCATCATATGTAAATGTGCAAATTGTTTGGAGTTTTCATCATGCAATTTTTCAAGTGTTATGCCCCTTTGAACTTAGGAATTGATAGGTGTTTTGACCATATGCTTGTAGTTTCTTGAGACAAGACTTGGCAAATACTTTTTATGAGTCAGAGGGAGTATCAGTCAATAAAGCTTTGCATATGCTCAATTATTCTACTTTTTGGTGTTCGAATAGAACAGCTTAGCTATCGGTTCAGCTTGAATTGGATAAAAATAGATTACATGCAAGGTGGGAAACTTTAAAAAGTTAAAAAACAGGTTAAAAAGTCTACTTAAAAATGTAAATAGTACAGTAATTTACTGAATAATTTGGAAAAACGTGACATACTATTGTCCTGAAATGGTGAAAATGTTTGAACATAGTTTAAAGAGGGAATCGGGGTGCTAAAAGGCTTTAAAGTGATCGCAGATTGAAACTAAAAAGGAGGTGTCGAATAGGCTTGAATGTACAGTTCAAGATGTTTATATTACAACCAAATCCATTTTAAATAACTACATCGCTATTAATATACTAATTTAATTTCTTGTAATGAGAAATAAAATGATTATCGAGTACATTTCATCAAAACGAAAATATTTGTTTCACGCGTATGAATATAAATAATCAGGATAATCTCTAAAAATGCCAAAATGCTTTCGTTATGAAACTTGTGGTATATTTTTGAAATTTTTCATGATGTTTTGATACGTTAACTGCCTGATCTTCAACCAGTCATTTCTGTACGAACCCGAATATATACGTGTCTAAATATTCAGTTTATCTCGATCAGCCGGTAGAGGGCGCAGAATGTTGTTTTATGTTTTGATTTGAGACAAACAGCACACATACCAGTATCAAGATGTAACTATATGTCTCTGCTGTGGTTCCGCCATAATCAGAAATGGGAGATGTTCGACTGTGTGAAGGATTCTCGATTATTTTATTTGCTTCTGTGGAATTGCCAAATTTGCACTCAATGCGCATGTACGTTAATTTGCATGTGGATATAAATAGTCCTATTAAAACATGATGCATGTAGGTAGTTTCATTTTCTCTTATCAGCTTATTTCCCTTATCTGAATTTTATAATTATTATTAACATTGTCAATCCATGTTCAAAATTCGTCTTGCATTATCGTTCATGTTCAGGAGGGGGAATTGCATGCATTTTAAAATGTACTTAAAGAGTGGCCGTTTCTGTCTGAAACATTTGGATATCCTCTGTATGAAAATATTTATGTGTATCAATATTCCACAATTCCTTAGACTTAAAAAGGTTAATAACTCATATCATGAAAACAACGCTCATAATTTAGGAAGTTGTCATACTCCTGACAAATCTTGATATCATATTTTGACTGGACAGTGGTATGGCTAAGTTTGAAATTGGTAGTGGAAATGAGGTGAATTTTTCAACTTCAACTAATACGAACACCTGTTTGATGTTGTGTCGATATCCATTTCTTGTTTACTACTGGAATCAAATGGGGGAGTGGGGGTATATATGAGTAATTTTTGCTCACAGTTTTTCTAGTTCTGTTCAGAATTATATATGGTTATTTTTGCATCATTCTAAAAATATTGCACCATTCTCATTATTATAAATCATCTGCAAATAATGAGAAATATATGTGTTTGTTGTGTAAATAAATATTGGACAAGGACATGCGAAAATGAAAACCCCATATGTTAGGAGAACAGTTTGGTGAAAGGTTTGATGCACTTATCCTTGTCTCAGTAGGTGTAAATGCTGATATATGTTTGACTTAAATTTTTGATATGTTTCAGGACTTTTAGATGTTTCAATTCCTTCACGTCAGTTCTCTGTAGAGGCTGGTCAGAATATAGAAATACCTTGTCTTGTTTCTGGTACACCATCAGCAACATCAATTCAATGGAAAAAGATACCACTTGGAAGTACTACTGACCAGGCAATAGATGTCAACATATCCACAAGTAAAGACCATTTCTCTGGGGCTTCCTTACTGAATCCATCATTGAGGATTAATACTGCTATGATGGAGGATAAGGCAGACTATATCTGTACGGCAGTTAATGCAGCTGGTGTATCACAAAGTAAACAAGCACGACTTGATGTTATTGGGAGTAAGTTTTATGATTCCTTTTTCTATACATGGAAGCAATCAGATCTCAGTAATGACAACACCTTAAAATGATTATTCTTGATGTTTCAAGTTAATAATGAGAACTTAATCAGAGTAAGAGGTAACAGCTGTCCTGTGGCCTACCTGCCACCCACCTGCATGCCCACCTGCATGCCCACCTGCCAAGACATGCATAGTTTAGACAAGGCATTCTAAATTTTCAAAAATTTACATAGTTAACAAAATATCGAAGTTACTGTGAATTTATTTTCTGCATATGCGCATTTCGACAACTTATGTCTCATCAGTGCAGATCAAACCAAAACATTTGGAAGTCCAATAACCGAAAAACGTGTAAAAGCTGATAGAGAACAAATAACCAAAATGTTCTAAATAGAAAAGCCAAATTTCAGCTAAGGACAGAGCTATGCATGAGGGAGATACTCCTTGGTTTTAAACAAAATTTTGTAAAATTTAGATATTGCAATTTTCAATTGAAATGTTGAATTCTATGGAGTTAGTTTCAACCCTGACTTCATTCATAGGTTTTAATATTTTTTTCTGTTGACAACCAAGAACTTACTTTTCTTTATAATCAAGCAAAAAACCTTGCTCTTAAAAAACATTTTTGATATAGATACCTGTAAAGGACTTTGTGCATTTACTCAATATCTCTTCATTGCTTATAAGATATTACCAAGAGGCTACATACTGTTAAAGTACTTTTGTTCCTGGGGTTCCAATTTTCATGGATTTCGTGGTTTGCTCAAACTACGAAACGAGGTTCCCTACGAAATGCATTATCCCCATAAGTTTTAATAAAAAGAAATTGAAACCACAAATTTAAGTACCCACGAAAGTGATATTTATGAAAACCACGAAAATTGATGTCCACGAATAAAAGAACTTCCACAGTAAATTGAATCCACTGACAAAAGTACTATTAGGTTTAAATATTTATAAGGAGGGACAAGTACTAAAATGCCATATCCTCAAAAGTATTGGTGAAGTAAAAAATATCCTGGATGTCCTAGTGCTATATCTATTTCACAACACACTACAAGAATTCAATCCTAACACCGTACAGAAAGATAAATAGATCGTCAAACTGAACTAGTGTCATTTGTACTTACTTTAGCACTTTGTCACTGTAGTATTGTAAGGTAGTTACTGCAATTTCACAGTTTTCATTTTGTTGTATCTGCCAGTTACGACCTTATAACTCCTAAAATGGCAGTTGGCTGGAAAATATTTTAATTAAATAGTACATGTAGAAAGGACCTTTTATGCCGTCTGTATAAAAATGTGTAGAATGACCTATTTATAATTCACCTATTTCAAGAGGATAACAGGAAACCAGTGTAATAGAATGATAGAGCCAATGCAGCAGAGTAAAATATAGTAAAATGGAAACGGGTCCTAAATACCACTTAAGACCTTATCAAATCTATAGTGGTGACTTGTAGAAAAAAAGACATATTAATATGAAATTTTCTATTTTTTAAAATCCATAACATTTAATGCTTTTCTACTGAAAATACAGAAATTTGAACATTTTTACATAGAACTACAACCAAATATCAGTATTAAAAGAATATACCCATTATTTATCGAAATTAAGAAAAATGAAGGTATATAGACAGGTCAAATCATTTTGATATCAACATTTATCATGGATTTCTCTCTTGATTTTTCCACTGGCTGGAAATTCTTTACCTAGTGTTACTTTGAACAGGAAAGGATTAAGGTTAGAATACTTTATAATGTATTCCAGAGGTTTCTGAAGTTGCCATACTGAACACACTGTAATTTGTATCATATTTCAGTGGTTCCTAAGGCAGCTATACTGAACCCACCTTATGAAGTATTTTATGGTCAAACTGTAACTGTTTTATGTAAAGTCAATGCCATTCCACAAGCTGACAACATTGTTTGGAGTAAAACAGTTAATGGCACCACAATGACTATCAATCCAGCCCACTCCAGATATTTTGGTGGAACTGTTACTAATCCTTCATTAACAATTATTAACACCAGTATAAAGGAAGATGAAGGGACCTATGTGTGTACAGCTACCAACAGTATTGGTTCAGGGAAAAGTAACCCTGTTTTCCTGGATGTGATAGGAGGTATACAGTGATGTAATGGTTATTTATTAAGTTTGCCAACAATATACCATAATAAAACAAATCTCAGATTCTCATTTCCTCCAGCTCTCTATTCTATATGCCTGTTAATTTTTGGATCATTTTTATCATTTTCTTGAAAATTTACACGATGCTCTTGTTAATTGCTAAAAAATATAATTCACTTAAGTTTTGAAAAGGTTAGACGAAAACCAAGGGTTATTTTTCTTCAACATAAACAGACTTTTTAGTGTATTCATCATACACAATCTTTAGTAGTTAATGTACCTTCATTAAAATCATACAACATACACATTAGAAAAATGTGATTTTTCTTAAATTAAACTTATTTTTATGTCACACAATGACCCTATCCGCATCCCTTTAAAGACCCGCTAAGTAGTTGAACAAATACTACATTTCACTGATTGTTTTTTAATGATTACATTTGTAATATGTCAGGATGAAAGATGAAAGCTCTTCTTTGCAGGTCTACTAACTGTCAAAGTCCCAGAAGATGAATATTTGGTACAGCAAGGAAATTCTATTCAGATTGGCTGTTCATGGAGTGGTATTCCACCAGCGACATCAGTTGTATGGAAAAGATATATTGGAGGAACTGCAACAGACATCAGTACTGGGAATGGAAAATATGTTGGTTCAACTGTTATAGAACCAGCCCTTACTATTAACAATGCGAATCAGAATGATGATGGTGTCTATATATGTACTGCTTCAAATGATGAGGGGACATCAAATAGTCAACCTGTAAAGTTGGAAGTAACTGGGGGTAGTTACACACTATAGCCATACTAGTTCACATATTTTCAAGTCACAAAAAATAATTTGGTTTATTATATAGATTGTGGTGAAAGATTGAAATTCCTTAGTGAAATAAAAGTGATAATTAACTGTGAAATTATTTTCCATAATTTCACTCTAGGAAGTGACGTCACAATATACAATTACGGCCCTCTGAAGAGGTGAATATCTAAAATTGTCAACCGCACTAGGGTTATTTCCCCGAGGGCTTTAGCCCGAGGGAAATAATCCTAGTAGGTTGACAATTTTAGATATTCACCTCTTCAGAAGGCCATAAATGTTTTATTATACCGAACAAACAATGGATAAAATATTTGAAAAAAAAAAATATTTACTTTTGCATGTATGTAAAATAATGAAATCACTTGATTTTTTTCCCCTGTTGATATCACATTCTGCTTAGCATGTGATCTTGTCTCGCTTGCATTTAGTTATACATATTTTCTTCCTATTTCTTAGTTTTCATGGATTTTATCGAGTTAAATATGAAAGCAAGAAACATAGTGTCCGACATAACACGAAGTCTTGCCCAACACCGATATCTCTGGGAGAAACTTGAACTAATCTTGGATTTACCCTAGTTTGACCCATCATATATACTTGGAGCATTGCCATCCATTTCGTGGCCTTAAGTGTCGATTTTGACGTCATGATTTCCATTGAAAAACAATGTAATCCACGAAAACTAATGTCTCACGATAATCGATGAACATACGGTAAATCACCCTTTCCTTAATTATTTTGTTCCATTACTTAAAATAATCTTACCTTATTTGTTTATGAAATCAATTTTTATATCTGTAAGTTTGATTCATTGTTGCTTTTAAACCATTCATTCCTCATGGTTATTGATTTGTCACTACAATAAACTGTTATGTTGACTTGGAAGAACCGCCACTGAATTGAATGCACTTACAGTTGACATAATGCATTCTCTAAGCCCATAGTAATGAAAGATTTAACATCTTCACAAAACAATGAACCTAAATAACACATTTTTTCTGTCTTTTCCCACATAATCATGAACCCAGAGACATGTCTCTGATGAACCTATCGCTTTTAATGATAGCAATATCTATTTCCTTCTGGAAATGCCTAGACGGACCAAACCTTTATCACTCAAGGCTTCTCGTGTTTCGAAGTTGAACTCTCTGTCATGATTTGTC
>MJUU01038397.1:11652-29909 GCA_002080025.1 Modiolus philippinarum | reverse complement strand
TATACACATCGGAGCTTATATACACATCGGAGCTTATCTGTATATACACATGAGAAAGCTTTTGCCAAAATATGATTTCATTCTGTAAAGTAGTTGCTGAGAAAAGTGTGGTTACGGACGGACGAAGTAGTTACAGATGGTTATTTCATTTAGTAATTGACATGAAAATACTGATCAGGTTTTAAAAGTATCCATAAATTAAGCAATACTCACTTAAACACCTAGTTGTTAATAAACCGGCCAAATGCAAAAATTTAACGAAGTCATTCAAGCATCAAAAGTAGGAAAAAGTCAACAAATCCTCTATGAATTGGGTAGTTCTCACTAAGATGAGGCATTTCATGAAACATCAGAATGATATGTTGTGTAGTTGTTAAGAAATTAATTTGAAACACACAAAATTTACCGAAAGTCACTCAAGCATAAAATGTAGGTAAAAGACAATTAATTGTCATTGATTTGGAGAGCACCGATCAAGGTGATTAACTTGATGCAACACCATTGTGATAGCATGTTTAGTTTTGGAAAAATGGATTAAAAGCAAAATTTTACAATAGTCACTCAAGCATAAAATGTATATCAAAGCCACTTAATTCTTGATGATTTTGGTAGTACTCATAAAGGTGATTAATTTGATGAGACACCATTGTGATATGATGTGTAGCTGATGAGAAATGGACCTAAACGCAAAATTTAATAAAAGTCACTTTAGCGTAAAATATAGGCCAAAGTCACTTAATTGTTTATGATTTTGGTAGTACTCATCAAGGCAATTAATTTGATGAAACATCATTGTTAAATGATCTGAAGTTGTAGAGAAATGGACTTAAATGCAAAATTTAACAAAAGTCACTCAAGCATAAAATTGCAAAATTTAACAAAAGTCTCTCAAGCATAAATGTAGGACGTGGATCCCTAATTATTGATAAATCTTGTAGTACTAGTCAAGGTTCATCTACTGATGTAATATTTTTAAAATATTACAAAAGGTTACCAAAATATGGACCTAAATGCAAAAATTAACATCGGGACGTCAGGACGTACAGACCTACGTATGGACAAGGGTAAATCTATATGCCTTTTCCACTTCCTGGTGGGGCATAAATATAAAATTTTTACAAACACCAAGTCCAATAAATAAATGTATCAGATGACATAAACATTAAAGATGCTCACTGGTGATGTTTGGTAATTCTGTCAGATTTTCTGACTTCTCTGGTTTTATCCATTCAAAAGCATTTTAAATTTTTGCTGACGAACCCCCCATATTTTGATTGATAATTCCATTATATACATCATTAGTAGCATTCTGACAAATTTTCATTAAATACAATCTATTTTGTCACATTCATTCATGAATAAACATTGCATATGTTATACTTGATAACAAGAGGCTCTCAAGAGCCTGTACCCTTGATTAACATAGATATTTTATGTTAAAGAGCCCTTCTATATAATTAAACTATAAATCCAATATCCCTAATTAGTTAAAGGGTAGAAGACCTCTGTTAGTTTAACATTGGACCCCAGTAGTTTCAGAAAAGAAGATCTTTGAATGTGTTTTCCCATAGGGTTCAATGTTAAAACTGTGTCCCCTCTGACGGCCATGTTGATTGTAGCACAATCCTGAAAAACACCTTTTTTGTATGGAACAACCCAAAGACTACTGTGGCCAAGTTTGGTATCAATTGGCTCAGTAGTTACAGAGAAGAAGATCTTTGAAAATGTTTTCCCATAGGATCCAATGTTAAAACTATGTTTCCCGCTGGCGGCCATCTTGAATATAGCACTGACCTGAAAAACACCTTTCTTGCAAAGGACCACCTACACTATTGTGGCCATGTTTGGTTCCAATTGGCCCAGTAGTTTCAGAAAAGAAGATCTTTGAATGTGTATTCCCATAGGGTTCAATGTTAAAACTGTGCCCCCCTCTGACGGCCATGATGATTGTAGCGCAATCCTGAAAAACACCTTTTTTGTATGGAACAACCCAAAGACTATTGTGGCCAAGTTTGGTAGCAATTGGCTCCGTAGTTTCAGAGAAGAAGATCTTTGAAAATGTTTTCCCATAGGGTCCAATGTTAAAACTATGTTCCCCGCTAGCAGCCATCTTGGAAATTGCGCGGACCTAAAAAACACCCTTTTTGTATGGAACCACCCAAGGACTATTGTGACCAAGTTTGGTTCCAATTGGCTCAGAAGTTTCAGAGAAGAAGATCTTTGAAAGTGTTTTCCCATAGGCTCCAATGTTAAAACTGTTTCCCGCTGGCGGCCATCTTGGAATTCGTGCAGACCTTAAAAACACTTTTTTTGTAAGGGATCACCCAAGGACTATTGTGGCCAAGTTTGGTTCCAATTTGCCCAGTAGTTACAGAGGAGAAGATCTTCATACCTGCCAACCTCTGAAACCTTCAATGAGGGAGATCTCCCCCTCAGCTATAACAGATGAGGGGGAGATTTTGCGCGAACAACATTTTCAGCCCAAATATATGACATGTGCACTGTATACATCTACAAACACCAATAAGAACTAATGATAAATATACTTTATTTCTTCAGTTCATTGTTATATTCCACACAAGCTGATTTTGCCCTTTTCAGTACATCTGAGTCTGGACAATACTCATGACACTCCATATTTTGGTTTTGGCCATGATAAGCTGACTGTCAAATTTATCGTTTGGTTTCTGTAAGAAAGAACCCATTGACTTTGTAGTTTTCTGAGCCTCCACTGCCTTATTGTGTGTCTCACACTTAACATCCCATTTTGACGTCGTAAAGACCGCCAGATGCAACTGAAAAATTGACAGAGCATAATGTGCACAGTGCAGATTCATTGCCAAGTGGACTCGCTCGTAAAAATTGGAAATCTTTCGTCCAGTCTGATTGGAACTTGCAGCTATATTTCTTTTTTTTCACACTGCCTGCTGGGCCAGACAAGGACCTCTTTCTTGTTGGAGTTGACATGACAGAAATGTTTTCGATTACTTATAAATAGATCATGAAAAGAACTCACCAAAGTTTTCAAATCGTTCATTGTTTGTTTATGTCTTATTGAGATTAGTGAAAAGTCCCAAGATGATACGAATGCAGGTCATTGCGGGTTAAAATATTCGAATGCGGGAGATTCTAACTCCCGCACGGGAAAGCGGGAGATTTCTGGAATTTCGTCGTTTGTGCGGGAGTCTCCCGCACAAAACGGGAGGGTTGGCAGGTATGGATCTTTAAATGTGTTTTCCCATAGAGTCAAATGTTAAAACTATGTCCCCTGCTGGCGGCCATGTTGAATGTAGTGTGATCCTGAAAAACACCTTTTTTTGTAAGGGACCATCCAAAAACTATTGTGGCCAAGTTTGGTACCAATTGGCTGAGTAGTTTCAGAGAAGAAGATCTTTGAAAATGTATTCCCATAGGGTCCAATGATTAAACTATGTTTCCTACTGGCGGCCATCTTGGAAATTACACGGACCTAAAAAACACCTTTTTTGTAAGGGACCACCCAAGGACTATTGTGGCCAAGTTTGGTTCCAATTGGCTCAGTACTTTCAGAGAACAAGATCTTTGAAAGTGTTTTCCCATAGGGTCCAATGTTAAAACTATGTTTCCCGCTGGCGGCCATTTTGGAAATCGGGCGGACCTAAAAAACACCTTTTTAGTAAGGGACTACCCAAGGACTATTGTGGCCAAGTTTGGTTCCAATTGGCCCAGTAGTTTCAGAGAAAAAGAATTTGAAACTTTTTTTCCATAGGGTCCAATGTTAAATTTTGGTCCCAGCTGGCGGCCATCTTGGATGACATACAGACCTGAGCGACACAATTTTGTAAGGGGACCACCCAAGGACTATTGTAGCCAAGTTTGGTTTCAATTGGCCCAGTGGTTTCAAAGGAGAAGATCTTTGAATGAAAAGTTTATGGACGGACGACGGACGGACGACGGACGCAAAGTGATTGCAAAAGCTCACCCTGGCATAGCCAGGTGAGCTAAAAATTGAGAGAAGTTCAGTTTCCTGCTGAACTTTTAATCACTTATATCTCAAAAACGACATCAGCAACCTATCATATTTTTGTGCTTATATTACTTCTTTGTCTTTTTCCTCACAAAAAGGACAATTATTTGAGATCCTATTTTATTAAAATTCAGCAGCGAACACCCTTAGCATTAATTCCAAAGATGCACAATTCAATTTCCTAAAAGTCATCTTTTGTCTATAAACAAGATGTGTTTGTGAAACACTACATATGCCCCCAGATTCTACAGTAAAATATATGAAAATACCCAATTCTACCCCTTTTTGACCCCATGACCTTGACCTTTGACCTAATTTTTTTTGCATATTTATGTTCCTCTTGACAAGACCTATACACTTGCCAAGTATTAAAAGTCTATCTTACATAGTTCAAAAGTTGTTTATTACCATAAAACACCCAATTTAACCCCTTTATTCTGAAACAGATGAAGCCCCTTTGGGCCTCTTGTTTATTGAAATGGCTTTAATTGTTGTAAGTATCTGTTTAAACATGCTACAAGAAACTTACAGAAAAATACTGCATCAAGATCCGACAAAAAACTGAAAAATTCATTTTTTTCCATTTGTCCCCCTTTGGGCCTCTTGTTTCTCAAAAACGGTAAATGCTACCTCAAATCTGTCTACATACTCCAGTTGCCCAATTTTATTAGCAATAACATAAAACAAACCCTGTCTCAATACGATAAATAATAAGGATTCTACAGTCAGATATGTGAAAACAGCCAAATTCACCCTTTTTAACCTCTGTGACCTTGACCTTTGACCTGACCTAATTTTTTTTAACATATTTATGTTCCTCTTGACTAGACCTATACACTTGCTAAGTATCAAAAGTCTACCTTATATAGTTCAAAAGTTATAGCCAAGGTTAAAGTTTCGGACACACAGACAAACAGACAGACAGACGGACAGACAGGACAAAAATAATATGCCCCCCGATCCTCGATCTGGGGGCATAAAAATTCCGAAATATACATGAAAATGCTACTTCCCAAAAAGACCAGAAAAATCCATGCTAAATTCACAATACTTTGAAATCTGTAACTAAAATCACAGAACATACCTTGGCAACAGATGAACCATATACATTTCCCTTCTTATAAAACTAACTTCAACATTTCCTATAAAAGAAAACAGCATACATTAAAACAATATTATGCATGTTAAAATTTTATCAACAGACTACTCACAAACCTAAATGTCAACTATCCCATTTATGGGGGGGCTTCCCCCTTGAGAGTATTGGATTTGAAATTTTCAGAGAGCAATTGTTGATTCTTTGTTTAATAAAACATTTATTTGGTTACTGCATGATGATTGTAATGTCCTGAAAATGCTAACAAGAGAAGGGGCAGTCAGAAACGACAGCTTATCCCCTCGCCTGTTTATTGAATGTTTGCCTAGTATTATAAGCACTCAAGGAAGTTGTACCATTCAAGATCTGGCTTGTTACTTAAATCTGAGCTAGTCATGCAAGAAATGTAGTGACCTTATTTCAATCGGGAGCCTCATACCTAAAGCATATGCATCTATTGATGAAAGATTAATCTTCTACAAGTTCTAGTAATTAAAATCCAGTGTAACACAAACTTTAACCTAAGTCAATAATGTGGGTCAAAGTGACCTAATTTTCATCTGGAACTTTGTAACTTTACAAGACGCATCTACATACAAACTGTTATTCATCTACGAGTTGTAGTATCTAAAATCCAAGCTGTAACACAAACTTAAATGTAAGTCACTCATGCATGAAATGTAGGTCAAAGTGACCCAATGTTTATCTGGAGCTTATAAACTTTATAAGACGCATCTACATATAAAATATAATTCCTCTACAAGCTGTAGTATCCCAGATCTGGACTCTTACAAAAACTTTAACCTAAGTCACTCATGCATGAAATGTAGGTCAAAGTGACCTACTTTTTAACTGGAGCTTCGTAACTACAAAATCCATCTACATACAAAATATTATTCCTCTATGAGTTGTTGTATCCCAGATCTGGACTCTAACAAAAAATTTAACCTAAGTCACTCATGCATGAAATGTAGGTCAAAATGACCTAATTTTTATCTGGAGCTTTGTAACTTTACAAGATGCATGTTCATACGAAATATTATTCCCCTACAAGTTGTAGTATCCCCGATCTGGACTCTTACAAAAACTTTAACCTGAGTCACTCATGCATGAAATGTAGGTCAAATCCACCTTTTCTACTTATCAACCTCAAGTACTCTTCAAGATGCATCCATGGACAAAACATTGTCCATGTACGACTTTTTATTCCAAAGATATATGGTCTTAAGTTTGAACGGATAGACGGACGGATGGACGGACGGACGAACGGACAAACAGATGAACTGGTCAAACGCTATATCCCCTCCCCAACTTCATTGGGCGAGGGGATAAAAAAAAATAACAGGAAAGTGGATTTGAAGAACCTTTTATAGGTTTCATGGTATTGAATTTGTCTTGCATGTCAAACCCCCATGAGCATTTTCAAAGTTGGAATGCAATATTTTTACTTTTTCTACTTAGTTTGAAACATATATCTCATTTTATTGTTTGAGGACAAATTCTTTTTATTGTTAATTTTACATTGTTAGCCAAACATTTATATTTTCTTTTTTCCAATATATTACTTCTTTACAGGATGTACATCAATGTGCAAAAAAACTATTACAGTTCAACTTCAATAGCTTGAACTGCAATAACTCAAACATCGACTCAAACTGCAATAACTCGAACATCATGGATGTCTTAATCCCTTTTCATGGCCCCTTTGTTCAAGTTTAAACATAGTTCGACCTTGAAATCTCAAACACCCTTCTAACTCGAACTGTTTTGATCGGTCCCTTTTGTGTTCCAGCCATCTAGGTTTGACTGTTTTTAGCCATAAATAACCATATATTCTATGTCAATGTATCCTAGCAAAAAATTTACAGCTTACTAAAAATTGCAAAATTTAAATTCCCTTTATATATTCACTATCAGTAATTTAAGCACTGCCATGAAAGCAATCCCTTTACTTTATTTCTTTGAAATGGAAGGCTTTTTTATTTAAATACCTTTGAATGTTTCATTCCAGGAGTCTAAAGCCACCATTTTTAATACATCTGTATCCGACACTGATGTATAATCATCTATAAACAATGTAAATATGTCATCACTAGAATATAACTTGTGCGACTCTACATATATCTTGTATGGTTTATCACTTCTTTTCAGTACTTTCTGTCTGTCAAACCAACTCTGTAACCATTGTAGTGATGGCATCTTAATTAATCGTGAATCTTGTACTCTGTCTTTAATCTTAATGAAACATACCACTTCAGTGACAATATCTCTGTTAAAAGACAAAATTTTCTGATATAAGGTAAATGTATAATTAACAGAATTCGTGATAATGCAGGATAAAAGCCCATTTAAAACACAAATAGGAGAAAAAAGTGACAAATAATTTATAACTTATAAAATTAAATGGTCTAATAAAGTCTATGCTATGCACCATCTTTTTTATTGACTTATAAAAGGTATAAGTAAAAATAGTCGTAAGTAAATAGCACTTATAGAACTACTTACAATAAAAACTTTTGTTAGCTCAAACTGAGACCACTTAAGCATCATGGATAATTCAATCCACATTTTTAGTGTAATGAAAAACAGCCAATCAAAGATTACGATCCCCCCGCTACCCCTTTTTGGACCCTCTCCCCTTGTAAAAAAAGACAAGTGCTTTTTAAACTAAATTTCTTTCTGTTGAAACAATCATTGTTACTGTAAAAAATATATGGTTGCTGGGTAAAATTTCAAAAAGTACGGGTTTCTGAGAATTTTAGAAATTTACCAAAAATTAGAATCCAAGATTTTTGCAACCTGACTGTTGAAAATCACAATTTTTACTGTACAAAATTGAAAAAGATATGGTTGCTAGGTAGAATTCCAAAAATTAATGGGTCTTTGAGAGTTTCAGGAAATTTACCAAACTTAGAATCAAAGATTTTTGCAATCTGACTATTGAAAATCATCATTGAAACTATAAGACATCAAAAAAGATATGGTTGCTAGTTAAAATTCCAAAAAGTAATTGGTCTTTGAGAGTTTCAGAAAATTTACCAAAATTAGAATAAGTTTTTTTTGCACTCTGATTATTGAAAATGATCTTCACTACTGTAAGGAATTGAAAAAGATATGGTTGCTAGGTAGAATTCCAAAAAATAGTAGGTCTTTGAGAGTTTCAGGAAATTTACCAAAATTAGAATCATATTTTTGAAATCCTATTGTTCATACTAACTGATGACATTAAAAATTTGCTTAATTATAAAACTTCATGTTGGAATTTCAAAAATTATTAGTCTTTGACATTTTCAGGATATACCAAATTTGGCACCGGGGTCTAAATTCTCAAAGCTTAGAACGGATTTAAAAAGCAATTCCAATAATTCCTCATGAAAACATAAACCACAAAATCCAAATTATACATAAAGTTCCAGTCGTTCTGATGAGTACTGATTGTTCAACATTTTTTGGCCCCTTAAGGGCATGTCCCTGGGGGTCATACCAAAAGTCCGCTATCATCAGTAAATGAGATGCATATAATAGAACTTGCATACAAAGTTTCAGCTTCCAACATGAATACTTCAGAAGATTTCACTTATTACTGGATATCTCGAAATACATTTTCGCTCATTTTTCCGCCCTGAGGGCAAATTTCAAAATTCCGAAACCTTCGGCACAGACAACTTTTATAGTGTTACTTACACCCTTATTACAAGGTTTCTGCGATTTAAGATGTAAGAGGAGTGCAAATTTCAAAATTCCGAAACCTTCGGCACAGAAAACTTTTATAGTGTTACTTACACCCTTATTACAAGGTTTCTGCGATTTAAGATGTAAGAGGAGTTCTAGCGGAATTGATTTTTTCGTTTTTTGGACCCCCTAGAGGCCATGCCCTGAGGGGTCATAACAAAGTTCCGACACCCTCTGTGAAGTTGCTACATAATATGTGAGTTGATTCCCGAGTTTCAACTTTCTAGCCCAAATGGCCTTAGAAATTTCTCCAATTATTGGATATCAAGAAAATTTGTTTTCGCCCATAATTTGCGCCTAGGGCGTTTGACCTAAATTCTGAATCCACAGTGTGCTACTTCTGATCATACTCTAGTATGGTGCCAAGTTTCAAATTTGTATCTCTTATAGTTTCAAAGCTATCAAGGAGCATTACAAACGCACGTATGTACGTAAATAAGGACGGACTGCATTACATAATCCCCCCTCTTTCGCTAAGCGGGGGATAATTATTTATATTTGTAAGTATTTATTAAACATTGATAGCTTAACACATTTGAAACACATACCACTTTCAGTATCACTAAGAATGACCAAAGTTGAACTGTATTTCACTTTTGTCACCGATATCTCTATGACATTTAGCAAAGCATGGTCTGAACAGATAGGTCTATATTAGGGATTTGTGTGCAATTTTACATTTTAGCAATATACCTACCCATTATCACTATACATTACAAAACTTCCATCAGTAAATATCTGTATGTCTGTTGCTGAAAAATATCATAAGTTTTTTTAAAGCAACAAAAGATGAACTCGTCTAACATCATCAACTCTTTTAACCTTTTTACTCAATTAAATTCTAAAGATTCTATTTTCAGAATTTCAGGTTGCTCGACAGTTTTCTCAGAGAAATATATGTTATTGGTCTGAAACTGTTTCAGGAAAAGAAAGAAACAGCTTATCAATGTTAATAACAACTCTTTTACAAACAAATTCTCAACTGTATAAAATGAGGTCAAATTATAGCCTATTATACAAAACAAGACCAATTACATGTCAGGACCTGCCTCATCGAAATGTACAACAGTGAAATGTTTCCCTAATCTAAGGAAATGTCATCTTTAAATTTGCAAGTTAAGACAGATCTGCTTTATTATAATTTATACACAAGCCATGACATGAACCAGGTTTTCTACTTACCATTACGATATTCAATAATCCCAGCCTGAAGATTATCCCGTAACTTTGTAATATCTCTCTACTTACAAATTACGATATTCAATAATCCCATCCTGAAGATTATCCCGTAACTTTGTAATATCTCTACTGTCTACATTTCTACTTACAATTACGATATTCAATAATCCCAGCCTGAAGATTATCCCGTAACTTTGTAATATCTCTACTGTCTACATTTCCTTCTATCAGCAGACTGAAGTGATGTCTATATCTATAGTATGTATCACCAGTATATATAGTGTAAAACTCAATGTCTTGTTTATATATATGTACATGTTGTACCATTGTACTTATATTTGGTGAAGTCCAGGAAAATGGCACTTGCATGATTGAATGGAAATAAAAAAAATATACTAAAGCTGTAATTTCTTTGCTGAAATAGAAAAAAAATGATTATAATGTTATTATGACTACCGGTAACATTTTATAAGCCAGTGCGGCTTGTACCTATGGGTGAAGATTTAAACTTGTAGTAGACTTGGTGCCTATGATAATTGACCTGTCACATGACCAACCTGTACTACCAAACAATCTCATGACATAATCTACTTTACTTATTGGCTTATACTGACGTTCAAAAGCGTGACAGTCTATCAATTGGAACTTTGCTTATATAAATAAATAAATATTTTTCAATATTAACAAATATTCTCTTGCTTACCTTATCGAAAAATTAGTTTGAAAATTTATCAGTTCCTTAATGACAAAGCTCTAGATCTCTGTATGTTGCAAGCCTGCCAGTTCCTTACTACTTAATGATAAATGATACAGAATTACAGTACTTAATATAGGATTTAACGCCATTTTAAAGGAACTTATCAGAGCGTAAACGGGACCAAGTCACTCACAAACAAATAAAAGTCGAAAATAATATACAAATTATGTAAGAATTATTAAATTTCTAACTTTCTAAGAAAATGTCGCAACATTGTCAAAATCTAATATCAATTATCCTATTATGTGTGAAGAACTACAAAAGAATATATTTGAAAATAGAGCAGTTTCCTAACATATACAAAATATTTCCACACCTCATTTAGTAATTCCAGAAATACTTACCCATTACCATCTAAGTATTTCTCTTGTCTGACCACTTCAGAATAACAATCTCTACAATGCGAGTAAATACCTACAATAAATATAAATAGTTTAATATGAATAAAGACCAAAAAATGACTTGTCCTAGCAAAAGGCTTATGTTTGTGAGACTTATATAAGCTAACACTGTTAACATGCAAGATCAAGAGATCTCAGATACCAAAGGTTAAGATTTGAATACTTCATTGACAAGGCTTGTGGATTCCGAGAACCAGCAAAACTTACCAAATGGTGTTTGAGATTTTTAAATCTTGCATATTCAACTGATCACTTTTCTCATATTTCTTACTGGTATTTTTTTTTGGGGGGGGGGTTTGATAATATGGGGTTTAACCCAATTTTAGCAGTATGAAAAATAAAGTAAAACCACTGTCCCAAGGCAGTGTCTAACCCTGTACATATTGATATGTGTATGTACATCTACTAAATATTCTTTTTATATTTCATAGTATCTTAATGATATTTAATGTATATTATGCTTTTGATGAACAGATGTGATGTTTTAACTTTTTTAACTTCCTGTGCTTTTCCTTTCACTTCTGTGATTATCACATTTATATTGTTGAAAGGATTAGACCTGAAGTTCTAGTTTAACCCTTGTGTTTGTATAAATATGATGATCATCAACTTGAATATCATCAATTTTATTTCTCTAATTCTGAAACAAAAAAAAATTGTTTATGTTTTTTAATTCCTTCCCTTTTAGGACATCTCAATCAATTGCAGACATAAAACTGAAATTGACATTGTATTGTATCAAAATAAAACAAAGCATTTTCTGGATAATTTACACAATGCATGTTTCTGGTTAATACTTATGTTACATCATTTTTGACTCAATATCATTATTTTTTTTAATTAACTGAATGGTTCAAAGTTTGTGACCTTTTCAATATCCAATGAAATTATGAGATCATACATTTTCATTAGTGGGAAAAAACATTGCTGACAAAAAGGGCAATGATAGAAAGATCAGTGCAAGAGTTAAAGAAACTAAAATAAATACCTGCTTCTTATAGTATTACTTGTGTCAGTAAGTTAACTCTTTACCTGGCAAAGTTATGTTTCATGTGTCTGGAAGGGACTTTTCTAACATAGTAAAATTTTATCTTTACCTGGGAAGGTTTTGTTCCATGTGTCTGTTAAAGCATTTTGGAACTCATCTTCCTTATCTTGTGCAACTTTTCCCACAATAAGTAATTTATAATGGAATCTATAGCGAAGGGTTCTTCTTCCATTATAAATCTTTATCTTTATATTGGCAGCTCTAAACGTTTCAGTATAATTGTTAATTGAGATATCACCGTAATTTGCCGTTAGGACTGGCATACCAAAATGCTCAATAAAATATGAAATTTCTGTGATTTCAACTCTGCAAAAGAAAAAGAAAATGTGAAAATAATTATAACTCTGTAAAACAAAAGAAAATGAAAATAAATGTGTTCTGATAATATTTTTTCTTAAATTTCTACGTACCCATCATCTCCAACATATTCTTCAGTCATCTTGATCACGGCTCTCATTTCATCATCAGTTTTACATTTACCACTGCTTTCTGAAATAATAACAAATTGTCTTGTGTTACCAATCTTTCAATACTTTCTCTTATTGTAGGAAAATTATATGGAATCTAAATACTTTTCAGTGAAAGATGTATCTAATCAAAGTGACCCATTGTTGTGAGTAAATATCTCACATTTTAAATGCCAAAGTCACTCTTAAAATATATAGACAAAGGAAAGTTTATTCTAAAAACCAAGCACGTGCTATTAAATAGATTACAGAATACAAAATTCAAAATGTTATTTTTGAGTGGATGGGGACATGTCTTCCGACTAACAGGTACTTTATGCAATACCCAATTAAGAAGCTCAAGAATTGGTTAAGTTCATTACATGGCAAAGCACATCTCATCACATATCATAACATGATCTTGTCATGATATAGCTACAAGATTACTTCAGGTATAAGGAAAGTAACCATCATTTTATATCTATCACATTTCCTTTCAATTGGTGTAAATTACTGTGAAACTGACCAGTTGTATTTTTATGCAGTTATCTGTTTGTCTAGGTTTGACTGTGCTAGTCTCTGTACAATTAGTTAGTGATATATTACAGTCTGCTAATGACCTAATATGGTATGTACACCGTCAATAAATTTTATATTGGGCGAGAGCTAACATACTGTGTAATTTTTATATCATACCGATAGTCCATTAAACATATTAAAACTTTCAAAAACTGATACAAAAGTATTGGTGTTTACTAAGAGACGTCATGTAATGGCTGCAACTGACAATATATTTTTGATGGTCACCCCATATGGAAAATATACTGTGAGCATGTGACGTCATTTGACCAGTCAATGTTTCAGGAATATACTAGAGGTAGGATATGTATACTTACTGTGATAATTACACTTTAAAATCTTCTATACATCATAAATACATACCACAAGACATATTAAGAGCAGCCATGATGGCATTTTCTACATCAGATATCTCATTTTCATGTGGTCCTGGTCCAAAGACATAAAATTTTAGCCGATGTTGCATGTTATACATAGGATCAGGTCCTGTATACAGCAATGTCCGATTTGTATTATATTTCAACTTCAGTTGATTGGCTATGATCTTGTCACTAGGTACTTTTAACCCAGAGGTGTTGAAGAAAAAGTCCACTTTATATTTAACAACTGTCACTGGCATTCTGTAATAAAATCATAATCAATAAATTAGAAAATGACAATTTTACCCTATGCATTAATATGTCTTTCAATAAATTTGCCCACTTCAAGTCCTTTTCATGTAGAATTTAAGCTTAGCAGAAGTTTTAAAACATAGGTAGTCAACAAGTTCCCCTCGTTATGGCACATTGTCACAGCAACTCAATTTTGCCTGCATGCTGACCTACCATCAGAGATACATGCATATGCAAGGTTAGATGATCCCTCCATGTGCAGTGACTGAAATTTGAACTCAGACATAAACTTGTATGTAAGTCACTCAACCAGATAATGTAGGTCAATGTGACCTAATTTTGCCTGGTTTCTGACCTACCATCAGAGCTTCATGCATATGGAAGGTTAGATGTTCCTACCATGTACAAAGACTGAGATCTGAACTCTTACGTAAACTTGAATGTAAGTCACTCAAGTGGAAAATGTAGGTCAAAGTGACCTAATATTGCCTGTATGCTGACCTACCATCAGAGATGCATGCATGCACAAGGTTAGATGATCCTACCATGTACAGTGACTGAGATCTGAACTAGGACATTAATTTAAATGCAAGCAAAGTTTGATGACCCTATCCAGCATAGTTACTAAGATATAAACCTAAATGCTGACATGAACGCGGACAAAGACATGAACGTGGGCATGGACGCGAACGCTGACGCCGGGGGTACTCCAATAGTCCCCCTCAACTTCTTTGAGGCGAACTTAAAATCAAACAATAACTACCTCAGAACCTCTTGATCTCTGTACCCAAGTCAAACTAAGTTTGAATTTCTAGTAAACAACTTTATACATACGAAGTTTGGAGACAGTATGTAATTGTTTAAGTCGGAAAAACTCACAAAATTTCAAAGTTTCAAGGGCATAACTCCAGAACCCCTTGGACCTCTGAGCCCAAAATTAAACTTGACCTGGGTTTTGTGGTAAACAATTTTCATACGAAGTTTGAAGACTGTAGGTTGTTTCTTTCAAAAGATATCAGTCAGAAACCCTATAATTCACAAAGTTTCAAAGTTTCAAGGGTCATAACTCCAGAACCCCTTGGACTTTTGAACCCAAAATCACACTTGACCTGAGTTTTCCGGTAAACAATTTACATACCAAGTTAATAGGCTGTATGTTGTTTCGTCCAAAGGATAATAGTCTGAAACCCTTAAGTTCACAAAATTTCAAACTTTCAAGGGGCCTAACTCCAGAACCCAATGGACTTCTGAATTCAAAATCACAGTTGACCTGAATGTTTTGGTAAACAATTCACATACAAAGTTTATATTATAGGCTGTATGTTTTTTGGTTCAAAAGTTAATAGTCGAAACCCTAAAATTCACAAAATTTCAAAGTTTCAAGGGACATAACTCCAGAACCCCACCCAAAATCACACTTAACCCGAGTTTTGTGGTAAACAACATACATACCATGTTTGAATACAGTATGTTATTTCATTGAAAAGTTATCAGTCAGAAACCCTAAGATTCATAAAATTTGAAAGTTTCAAGGAGCATAACTCCAGAACCCCTAGAACCTCTGACAATGAAATTGGTCTTGGCCTGAATTTTGTGGTAAACAACTTACATACCAAGTTTGAAGACAGCACAGTCAAACTTGCCTTAGCAGTCACCTTGAAAAAGCAGCCACCTGATTTTAAAGGTCACCTTTTATAGTTCCCTTCGTAGTATATTTCATATAAATTAAATCTCATTTAAAAGGCCACCTCTCTTAAAAGGTCAGTTTGACTCCTTCCCAAAGGTGACCTCTTAAATCAAGTTTCACTGTATGTTATTTCATTTACAAGTTATCAGTCTGAAACCTTCGGGGGACGGACGGAAGGGAGGACGGACACACAATTGAGGGTATATCATAATACCTATCCACTATGTGTGGTGGGGTATAAAACCTGAAGAATTATATGCCCTAGCTTAAGGTTTAATTTTGAATGTGTTTTCTTAGCAATGATATTTCTGTCTGTAAAACACATAATGTACATGCAAAATTATGAAGATTCATATGCCAATATGGCTAAGTTCAACAAATATCAAAATCCTCAACAAATGTATATCTTTAATACATATTAAAATGATCTGCAATATGAACTTCTAGGCAAAAAAACTTTTGGAGGGGTTGCAAGGACAAACCATGCACAATCTATAATAGAAAAAATTCACTAAAAAAATCCATAAGTTCAACAATGTGTATTGTTTAGAAACAAAAGCCAAAATCAAAACTCATTTTCAATATACATGTAACAAGAGTTGTCAGAAGACAACATAGCTCGCCGGGGATTCCAGTAACCTCAATGCACAATAAATTCAAAAGAAAGCTTTCTTCACAAGAAAGTCACATATGAAATATAAACACCCTATCACTAAACAACTTAATTCTAGAAGCAAAATTAAANTTTTTAAAAAATTGCCCTCAGGGCAAGGTCAAGGTCAAAATGTCTATAAATATGGTACCATTAGAAAGCTCTCATCAAAAGAACGTCACATAACAAATATGAACACCCTACCACTAAACATCTTAATTCTAGAAGCAAAGTTAAAGTTTTAAAAAAAATGGAAGAATGTGTCCATGGGACACGGATGCCCCCGCCTCCTTGCAATCGAAACCCATAAATTATTAAAGGCATAACTATATACAATATATATTTATCAAATATTATTAGAAAGGATCTTTCTCCTGTGATAAATAGGCACTGGAACTGGTTTGGTTTTGATATAATGTGTAGTTCCAACAAATAATCTGAGAAACAGTCTTATATGTAATACTAATCTATTTTTAGCAACTGTGACCTTGACCTTGGTGGTATCAACGCTAAAATCTATGGGATTATGTCTATTGTGATAAGTAAGCAAGTGACCAAGTTTGGTTTTGATCAGATGCAGAATACTCAAGTAATCCTTCGAAAACCAAAATTTTATTGAAATTTTAGTCTATTTTTAGCAACTGTGATCTTGACCTTGGTGCTACCATCCTGGAAATCAATAAGCTTTTGAATTGGGTGATAAGCAAGCACGTGACCAAGTTTGGTTTTGATCCGATGTAGTATACTCAAGTTATCATCCGGAAACCAAAATTTTATTGAAATTTTAGTCTATTTTTAGCAACTGTGACCTTGACCTTGGTGCTACCATCCTGGAAATCAATAGGCTTTTGAATTGGGTGATAAGCAAGCACGTGANTACCAAATATGAACACCCTACAACTGAAAGCCTGCCTTCTAGAGGCAAGGTTAAAGTTTTTTAAAAATTGCCATAAGGGCAAGGTCAAGGTCAAAATGTCTACAAATATGGTGCCAAAAGAAAGTTCTCATTGCAAGGAAGCTACACACTAAATATCTACATCCCAACTCTTAAGGTCTCCATTTCACAAGCAAGGTTAAAGTTTTTGCTGACGACGCCGACGACGCCGCCGGGGTATGACATTAGCTCTCCGGACATTCATCCCGGCGAGCTAAAAATGATTAGAAAATTAAAGAACCTTAGTGAGCAAGGTCACATACCCCACGCCCCCACATATCGGATAATCCTGCATTATCTGAAAAATAAGCAAAAATTGAAATCCAAGAAGTCTGCACATCTCTTACAGATGTACAATCATCTTGTATAATATCTTAAAAATTGTAGGAGGAGTTCTCCGGGCAAATAATGTACCCAATATGCAATATAATTCATATAAATGACAAAGTTATACTATGTGTAGTTTTCTGAAAAATTATCAAAAATCAAAATCCAAGTAGTATGCACATCTTTGATATGTGCACAATCAACCTGCAAAATAATAACTTCCTAGCTTAAAAACTGTAGGAGGAGTTATCTGGACAAATGGTGTACCCTATATGAAATATAATGCATAAAAATGACAAAGTTCAACAATGTGTAGTTTCCTGAAAAATGATCAAAAATAAAAATCCAAGTAGTATGCACATCTTTCATATGAGCACAATCAACCTGCAAAATAAAAACTTCCTAGCTTAAAAACTGTAGAAGAAAGTTATCCGGACAAATGGTGTACCCTATATGAAATATAATGCATAAAAATGACAAAGTTCAACAATGTGTAGTTTCCTGAAAATTATCAAAAATCAAAATCCAAGTAGTATGCACATCTTTGATATGTGCACAATCATCCTGCAAATTAAAAACTTCCTAGCTTAAAAACTGTAGGAGGAGTTATCCGGACAAATGGTATACCCTATATGCAATATAATGCATAAAAATGACAAGTTAAACAATGTGTAGTTTCCTGAAAAATTATCAAAAATAAAAATCCAAGTAGTATGCACATCTTTGATATGTGCACAATCAACCTGCAAAATAAAAACTTCCTAGCTTAAAAACTGTAGGAGGAGTTATCCGGACAAATGGT